>CAUYQV010062256.1:0-21529 GCA_963574575.1 Galagoides demidoff
GAAGGGTGTTGAAAATGAGAG
Organism: Galagoides demidoff; assembly: GCA_963574575.1. Taxonomy (NCBI): domain Eukaryota; kingdom Metazoa; phylum Chordata; class Mammalia; order Primates; family Galagidae; genus Galagoides; species Galagoides demidoff. Next base: position 22 of record CAUYQV010062256.1, read on the forward strand.
AAATGAGTGAGGAACTGAGGTGATGGGGCTGCCCCTGGGAGGGGTATGGGAGGGCCTGATCCTTAAGCCCCCCTCATTTGCACATGCAGTGCCAGCCCCATGCTGGCACCCCTGGAGCAGAGCTTTTGCTCTTCCCAAATGCTCATTTCCAAAATGCCACTGGCCACACACTGTCTCTGTATGAAAACCAGGTGACCCGATTCCATGATCCCTATGGAAATCCTTATTAGATTGGAAACCTGACTGCACATCAGACTCATCTGAGAGAGCCCTTCAAATACAGATTCTTAGGCCCCGCCCTACACTTAACAAGAGTCCTGTGGCAGGGGTCTGGGAATATGTTCTTTCAAACTCCCTGTGGGAGGGGGGTGGTCATTCAGATACAACCGAACTGCTTGGTGTCCAAGGTCTTGAGACCCACTGCCCGGCGGGGTTGTGGAGACACAGTTCAACCTGATAAACACGCTCCTTGGTGGCCCCTTCATCAGATAAGGTGTTGTCCTTTTCTCCTGGTGTTGCTGATGATTCCATCGGAACCACTGTCGTCTTTATTTTTAGGTGCGGAGAATTCGTGTTGCAAACTGCAGTAAACACAAATCCTGTTCAGAGTGTTTAACAGCAACAGACCCTCATTGCGGTTGGTGCCATTCACAGCAAAGGTATTTCCTGAATTCTTTCTCACCAACTCCCGTTTTTTTTGAAAAAGTGTCGTGCCGCTGAACACTTGTTGCCCTACTTTAATAACGATCCAGTCCCACCACCTGGGGGAACCGATCTCTTCACCGCTGAAATCTCATTGTGCGATGCTGAGGAAGTCTGGAAAGTGTCTCCAGGCACATCAGTGCTGCGGAAGCGTTTGCCCTGGGCCTCTCAGGGCCACCCAGTCTGGGGATGGAGAGGGACAGGTGTTCCCACCGCCCCACCCCCCAAGGAGCAGGCGTGAGAACAGGTGGCTTTTGCTCTTACTTTCTGCAGAGTCCCCCAAGACTCAAGAGAGAGGCAAAAGGTTCACCCTCAGAGAAGATAAAAGCATAGGGATGTTTGAACGTTTTTAAATGAATCCCTATCACGTCGTGTATACTGTTCGCTCCCTGGAATCCTTATTATTGATGGCGCCGGCTCCTAACGCGGTACAGCTGCGGGCCTGATGTACAATCTCAGGCTCCGGGCAGAGCCTGCCCTGCCTGGGCTTGAATTATGATGTTCACGACCCAGCTAGGCTCTGGGGCGACTTGCGGCGGCTTCCTCGCCGTGGCGGTTCCTAGCGTGGCTGGGACCGGCCTGGTTGGGTTGCCGTTGCCATGGCGACGCAGTACTCAGCTCGCGCTGTCGAAGCAGAGGAGGAGAGAGCGGAGCTGCAGCTCGGGCAGGGAAGGGGGGAAACCGTAACAGCGCCTGTCAGTTTGGCGCTTTCCGTTTTTTAAAGGTGAAAAGGACAAGAAAGAACAGAGCAGGTGGAGAGAAGCTGAAGGCTGAACGAGGGGCCCGTGTGGGGATGGAAAAGAGGGAGGACCGGGGAGCTGACGGGAGAGCCACAGAGGCAGAGAGGGACGGACAATGTGAGCGGGAGGTTCTGGAAACAAACTAAAAATGTGGGGATGAAATTAATGAAGAGTTCACGGGAGAAGTCACAACCCAGCTGCGGCAAGACGAGTAATTGCCTTTGCCTCTTGCCGCATCTCCTTACCGGGCTGTTTCCCTCCGAGTCACTGGCAGACAAACGAAGCAAGGGCCAAGAGAATTCTCATGAATAATTGTAATTGGGTAGGAACCTTTTCTTCTTGTCTCTCGCTCAAGACTGGAGTTTAAGAAATTAACTGATGGAGAACGGCGTTTTATTGTTGCACGCTCACCAAGCAGTCCTGTGTGGGTCCTCCCTGCCCCTACTGCCAGGGGATGGGGATGAGGATGAGGGCGATGATTCAACAGCCTCACAGGGCTGCTGGCTCCTGTGTTCACAACCAGCTTGGCTCTGGGGCCCCTGAGAGAGGAACCCGTGTGTGAATTTGGGAATGGGGAGTATTTAGATAGTACTTAGAAAAGCATTCCAGTCAGAAGAAAGAGTGAGTATAGATCGAGGGGAAAAGTTCAAGAGCTGGGTGTTGAGGTGCTGCAGTGTTTAGGGGATGAGAGGAAGGAGGGGAATCAGGGAAATGAGGAGGAAGCAGCCAGAAAGGGGAAAGGAAAAAACCTAGGAAGGGTGGTCTGGAAGCCAAGGGAAGAAAGGAGGGGGAAGCCATCTACTGGGCCAGGTCCTGCTGAGAGAAGAAGAGAAGTGATCATTGGACTTAGCAGGTGGTGACTGGTGATCATGACAAAGGCCATTGTTAGGAGTGGAGCTAAAGCCACCGAGACAATGGGAAGACAAGACAGTGACAGGGACAAGTCCTCAGGGGAGCTTTCCTGAGAAAGGCAGCCGAAAAATGGAGCAGACACAGAAGGAGAAAGTGGAGTCCTGTCTTTTTAAGATGCACAAAGTAACAAGGCATTTCTGGAGTGTTGGGAAAATTCCAGTAGAGAGGGAGAGACTGATGACGCAGGGAAGGGAACAGAGAGTTGTGCAGTGTTGTCTTTCAGTAGATGAAAGAAAACATGACCTGGTACACCAGCCTCAGACAGGAGCACGGGTAGGTCATCCTTGGTGAGGGGAGGAAGGTGAAGAGTCTGGGTCCAGGCACAGGGAGGGGGCACAGCCTGTGCTGCGTCTCTTCACATTGTTCTCATCATTTTCAGTCAACTAAGAGTGGGGAGAGAGAAGAGAGAGCAGGAGTGGACTAGAGGACGGGGGCAGAGAGCGGAGTAGGGAGATATAGAACAGTTGCCAGGCGGCACCGGGGCCCACTTGAGGTTGGTGCTCTTGGCTTGGGAATGAGAGCAGTAAGCATGCTTTTGCTTGTCTCAGGCCATCTTCAGTCCTTGTGGTATAGTCATGGGGAAAGTTAGATGGAGCCAATTTGGGAGCTTTGCCAGAAAATACATCAAGAGGGGAGAAGGGACAAGAAAGATGAGGGCTTATGCAAGGGATGAACGATGAAATTGATGTGGACTTTAATATATATAATAGTGGAGGGAAGGACAGACCCCATGGTTGTAAGAGACATGAAAAGGTGGTAGGGTATGTGCATTGGAGGGTACAGTTGGGTTTAAGAATCATCAGGACTGGAGAATAGAAAGGGGAATTGTTAGACTTTAGGGGCTTGAAATTGAGGTCATGGAGGGGGTGGAGTTATTGGTGATGACAAGGTCAAGGGTTTGAGTGTGCCACTGAAGTGGGATAGAAAGCAAGACTATTGGCAGAGAGGGGTCAAGGAACCAAGGTAGTTGTCAGAGTATTAGATGGACCAGTCATCTGCATGGAAATTGAAATCACCAAGAACAATGATGGGAAAAGTACTGGAGAGAGTGGAGGTAAATATTCAAGAAATGAAGGGCTATGGCTGCGGTGGGTGGCCCGTAATGGTCACACCAAGCAGAGGCTTGGGTGCTTTGGGCTGAAAGCATGAGCTTCAGAGTTGGGATTGGGAGGCCAGGAAAGAAAGAAGAGGCAGCAGGACCCAAGGCAGCACCTAGAAGAAGCAGCCAGCCCTTGAGAGGCGTTTGAGGGAGCTGTGTGTTCAGGGGAGGGAAGTCTCAGCAAGACTAAGAAGGTGAAAGAACAGAGAAGAAGCTGAGCACATCTGTAAAAACCAAAGCCTGCCACTTGCTTTTGCTCTGGTTCCCTCACTCCTGTCCCAACATGTTCCAGGAAGAGTGATCCTTTTAAACTCAAAATCGGATTATGTCACTCCCGTTCAAAACTTCCACTGACATTCTGTCTTAGAATTCAGTCTGACTCCGTCACTGCTGGGGCTTGTGTGAGGAGCTTCCCGTGATCTGACCCTTTACTGCTTCTCTGACCTCTCGTGCCTCTCTCCATTGTTTACCCCAGGCACCTTGACTCAAGAATATGCCAAGCATATTCCTGCCCCAGGGCCCTTGCACTTGCTGTTTCTTGAGTCTAGAATATTCTTCCGCCAATCTTTTCAGGGTTGGCTCTTTCTCGATCATCTTGTTCTACGACACACATCTCTCTCCACCTCACTACCCACCCTGTCTTTAGTAGCTTCCCCTCCCAGTCACCTCCCAGTTTCCTTTGTGGCCCATCCTATCTGAAATGACTTTATTTCTCTACCTCTCCCCTTATTGAAATGAACTCAAAAAACGTAAGTTAAAGGAGTGTGGTCAGTTGAGTGATGGCTAAACTCTACCAAGGGCATGGCAGATGGAGACTGGTGTCTTAAGTATGATAACATGTTCTGAAGTCATGAAGTGATGGCCCTCACAGCCATGTCACATTACTTCGTTAGGCTAGCCCGGCATGAGCTAGCCTGAGATGAAATGAAACTAAGGCTCAGATCTGTGACTCATAGTAAGCTCCCAGTACCATTCAAAATTAGGAATTCTAAAGGGGGATGTTTTCTTATAACTGTAGAGCATCCCACTATGTTTATTTTAAATGTCACAGATTTATTTAGAAAAATAATTTATTTCTTCTGTTGAGAAGGTTGAGTTTTCTTGCATACGTGTCTAGAAAGTGGATTTGGGTAGGGTAGGGGGTGGGGGAAGGCAAAGAAACGATGTCAACTTCCTTTTGATCGAGTGTTAAGAATAGGCATCCAGTATAAGCAGATAAAAAGCAATTAGATAAACAATGAGCTCTCAAACGTCTAGTATGTTATTGTTGGAGCCGCAAATCCAACCTGTGCTGAATTTGTCTGTGTGGGTGGAAAGTGAATTTTTGCAGGCTGAATATCTTGGGTTTGGAAGCGGTTTCTCAGTTTCTCCCATATTGCAAAGCATAGCACATGTGTTCAGTTATGGATTTCCACAAAACTGGCAATCCTGAACCAATGAACAAGTGAGGTTCCAAAAGTTCATTTGCAAGTTTGTTTGGCATGTAGAGTGCGTTTTCCCATAGAAACAATGTCATAAATTAAGGATTGATTTCCAAGCCAGCCCACAAAATTCAATTTATTTCATTTCAGCAAATATTTATTGAATACCTACCAAGAGCCCAATATGGGCAATGAGATGTAGCTAGGTGGTATTGAGAGAAATCAGATGCCATTCTTGGCTTTAAGGAACTCCCATGCTAGTCACAGAGGCAGACCTGTCAATGGCCAATGTACATTCATTCAATCATGTATGTCACGACCAATATTTTTTAAGCACTTACAACGTGATAAGCCTTATGTTCTGTGCTTTGGGTAGAGTTCTTTCTTGCCTACATGGAGTTTTCCATCTAGTGAGGGGTATAGCTAAGTGTATCAGTCAGTTTTCTGTTCCAATAATGCTGCCTAACAAACACCCCCCTAAAAAAATTTTTTTTATGGCTTACAAGAACAAGCATTTACTTGCCTTTATCTTTCTTGTGCATGCACCTGCCTGTCAGCTGCAGGGAGGAGGACAGTGTCAGTGTCCATCTGCAAGTTGAGTACAGGTCTGTTTCCCTTGTCTTACATTCTGCACATTCTCTTTAAGGCAGATAGCAGAAGCACAAGAGACCAAGCTAAACTAGGCAATGCATTCAAACCCTCTGCTCACATCCAGTTTACCAATATTCCACTGGTAAATCAAGCCACATAGCCAAGCCCAACATCATGGAATAGGGAATTATACTCTACCTGCTCTCTTGGGAGACACTGCAGAGGCCCATAGAAAAGGGTAGTACAGATGTAGAGTTCTAGGACTGGAGGGATTGAAGAATTGGGAATAATGGTCCAATCTGTCAAAAGGTAGAGATGAATGGAATAGAATATAAGGGCTGGCATAGAGGAAGTGTGGGATTTTGTGGGCGCACAAAATCTAGCCCAAACTTGAAATGTCAGGGAAGGCTTCCTAGAGGAAGGGATATGTGTATGCTGAACCTGAAATGTAGACAGAAGCCAGCTAGGTGGGGCTAGGGGGTGGGCAGGGGAAGCTAGCTGAGGGCACAGGTGGCACAAAGGCCAGGAGCTGTAGCAGAGCCTGCCCTGCACTCGGTCTGGACAACTGGGAAATGAGGGGACGAGGCAGGCAGGGGGAGATAAACAGCTTTACAAGCCACTCTAAAGAATCTGGACTTTGTTAAATGACTTTGGGGAGACATTGCAAGGCTTTAATTAAAAGTACAAGCAGATCAGATGAGTGTTTGAGAACGAGCACTTTGGGGTGCCAGGGGCACTGGAGGGGCCCCCCACTGGAGGCAGGCAGATCAGTGAGCAGGTGGCCATAATGTGCCAGCAGCTGGGGACTGAGTTACAGCGTTAGAGTGGTATAGTGGGGATGGAAAGAAGTGAGTGGATTAGGAAGCTAAGGAAGGTAGAGTTGACAGGACTTGGTGATTAATTGGATTCCCCTTTGAGCCTGACACACTAAAAACAGGGCCATAAAATGAAAAATAAAATATCAAGGTGGCCACCATTTTTCTGGAAGATGTATTCTTTCTCCTTTGACCTAAATTTTCACAAAAGAAAACAAAGAAGGGATACATGCATGTATTGGGTTGCTCTTGTCTCAGGCACTGGACAAGGCACGAGGCTGGACCCCAGAGGACAGTACCTGAGATGGGGAAGGGCTTCCAAGAGATGCCAGCACTGAGTCTCAGGGCGTGCAAGGGGTGAATTCTGCACTGAGATCCCAGGGAAGGGGTGAGGGCATCTGGCTGGGGTGACCAGACAGACAGAAGAACCATTTACTGAGTAGGGAATGGAGAAGGAGGGGCTTGTTTGGGCCACATGGGAAGTACAGAGGACTGAGTGCCACACTGTTGTGGCGAACAGGACAGCCAAGGAGGACAGAGTAAAAGTCCCAAACACAGCTTGCCTGGGATCAGATCTGGGCTTCTATGTGACCTGCTAGTTTCCTATCTGCTGTGTGCTAAATCTCCTCTTCTGTAAAGCAGAGTTAATCATAGTGCCTGCTGCAGAGGGTTGCAGAGAAGATTAAATCAGATAACATCCGTCGTCCTAGGCTGGTACCTGGTTCAGAGTAAGTGCTAAAGTAGTGTCAGTTACTGTCATGGTGGAAGACAGAGGAAGAAGCAGTTGGTTGTCCCCGAGGTTGAGAAAGGCTTCAGAAAGGAGGTGGCCTTGAAGCCTGTGCAGACTTTCACCAAGGGTGGCAGGTGTTTCAGGGAGAAGAGCCAGCAGGGTGAGCGGTCTGTCTTGGGAGTGGCAGGTTGTGTTCTGTCGCTGCTGGGGCGTTAGCTCTAGAAGGAAGGAAGGGGATGGGAGCCTGGGCTGGGCTCTGACTGTGGACTTCATCAGAGGGTACTGGGAAGTCATTACAGGTTTGAAGCAGAGGACTGCCCCGATCACATTTGTGTTTTTAAAAGATTATCCTGATGGCAATGTGGAAGCTGTCAGCTCTCCCAACCTCCCACACTACCACCCTCACAGGGTTGCTTTCCTCTGGTGTTTTGTAAAGAGGGAGTTTATCTCTCGTCTCTTCCTGAGCCACTTCCACCTGGGTGGCTATTTCTCCAAATTCCAGGTATCTCCCCATCTCTGCAAATGCCACCATGGGGCTCCACTTGCCTTGGTCCCAGTCACATAATGGAATCAGGGCTGAGTCCTTGTCAGAAAATGGGCTGGCAGGAAAGGTCACACTTGCCCATATCCTCCCTTCATGCCCCACCTGCACAGGGCACGTACAAGGGGCAGACAGAGCCCAAGGTACACTGAGTACATGTATAAGGTGTGTATAGGGGCTGGGGCCCCCCTGGAGGATCTAGATAAATTTAACATTCGCCCATATTCGCCTATGTTTCCTTCCGTGTTGACAGTCGGGAGACCTTTAGGCAGCCCCCGGTAGCTGTTTTTAGGTCTTCAGCTGCTGTTAGACAGTTCTACACATGAGATTGTGAAAGAGATCATTTCTCCACTCGGCCTAACAGCAGGGCTCAGTGGCCATCTCCCTATCAGACTTTCTGAAGGGCTGGGAGTAACAGAAGGGGATTTTTAACACAGGAGAGAAAACTGAAATCTGAATTCTAAACATATTTGTCCCCAAAACACAAGAGTAACAAACGAAAAAAGAGTGAAATGGTTTGCCTGTGGACACACCCCAGTTCCTTGCCTTTCCGTGCTTTCCTGCCTTGAGGTCTCTCCTCCGTGTGACTCTGCTTCCTCAAGCCCCCCAGAGCCAATCATTCCCCCTAAGGGGACACTCCCCACCAGGTGTTATTGCCCTGAAATGTGTCCATGACAATCCATGGAGCACAGCCACTCATGGCCGCGTGCTTCTGAAGCCTGAGTTAGTCTGTTCTGCCATCATGAGAGGTGGGCAGGGAAGACCACGGAGAGCTTTGCAGCAAAAAAGTCCAGCAGGGTGTGCCCACTCATTGTCCAATTGACAATTGTAGTGGCTCTTCCACCAGAAGCCTGCCTGGCATCCAGACCTGGCCAGGAGACGGTCTGTGTGGATGGAGAAGAATACGCTACTCATAGACACCACCCTGCACGCTCCCTGCCATGCTGTGTTGGGCCCCGCTGGTACCCCGTGAAGTAAGTGCTATTACAGTCCCCACTTTCAGAGTAAGAAAACAGGCTTAGATTGTGTATGGCTTCCTAGTGCTGCTGCCACAAACTACTGTAAACTCACCGATGGCTTAAAACAACTTGGATTTATTATCTCACTGTTCTGGAGGTCACAGTCTGAAATGGTTTTCACTTGGCTAAAATCAAGGTGTTGACGGAGATGGGTTCCTTCTGGAGGCTGCAGGGAGAGTCCATTTCTTTGCCTTCTCCAGAGGCTGCCCGCATGCCTTGGCTTGTGGTCCCTTCCTGAGACTTCACAGGCAGCAGCGTAGCATCTTCAAAGCTGTCTGGTCCTGAACTCTGTTTTGTTCTCAGATTTTTCTCGCTCCGACTCTCCCTTCTCTTCTCATAAGGACCCTTGTGACTACAGTGGGCCCATACAAATCATCCAAAATAACCACCCCATTTTAAGATCCTTGACTTAATCATATCTGCAGAGTCCCTTTTGCCATGTGCTGTGGTTTGAATGTGTTCCCAAAAGTTCATGGGTGGTACCTTTACGAGGTGATTAAGCGATGCGGGCTCTGTTCTTATGAGTGGATTATTGCTGTTATCAGAGAAGTGGATTAGTTATTACAAGAGCGGGTTCCTGATAAAAGGATTCGTTTGGCCTCTCTCTCTTTCTCTCCCTCCCTCCCACTCCTGCTCTTTGCCCTTCTATCATGATGTGGGAAGACCTTCACCAGTTGCAGGCCCCTAGACCTCAGGCTCAACAAGCCTCCAAAACTGTAAAAAATAAATATTTCTCTTTCTAAATTACCCATTGTATGGTATTCTATTATAGCAAGACAAAACAGACCGAGACACCACATTTAAGTTAACATAGTCACAGGTCTCACAGGTCTCAGGGATTAGGACATGGACGTTCTGGGAAGCCATTATCCTCCCGATCAGGGTTGCATAAGTAGCGGAACCAGAATTCAGCTCTAAGCTTAGCACTAAGTCCCGAGCCGCAACCCACCACTATAGCAAAAGGGAAGAGAAACAAAAAAGGGACATTATCCCTCGGGGCAGTGGGAGGAGAGAGGAGAGCCTGGAACAAATGGCCAAGTGGAGCTATCATGATACTTGATACACACAGGAAAGGTAAGGGAACTCAAGACCCATGTGAGGTCAAGAAACTGCTCTGCCTTGACAGCTTACACACCACACATTTCACAGATACTTAGTGAGCACCTAGTGTGTGTCAGACACTGTCCTGAACACAAGATTCTAAGTGCCAGCAGGGAACAACACAGGAGGGCCTACTAGTAAGGAGGTTTGGGTTCTCAGGGCTGCCATAACAAGTTTCCACAAGGCGGGAGGATTACAGTCACTCACATTTATCATCTCAAAGTTCTGGAATGTTCCAGGGGAGATTCCTTACTCACCTCACAGCTTCTAGCCGCCCCTGGTGTTTCATGGTTTGGGATGGATAACGCCATCCCCCATCCTCCTTCTCTGTGCGTCCACCTCATCCTCTCTTTTCCCTTCAAGAGACAACGGTCACTGGGCCTCCTGAATCCAGGATGACGTCTTGAAAATTTGCAAGTTTTGTACCTGCCAAGACCCTATTTCCAAATAAGGTCACATTCTGAGATTCTGGAGGGATGCTATTCAGCCCGTGACACACAGGACGATGGACAGTGTACAGATAAAGAAGGAAATAGAGGACGTGCAGATGGATCGGTGCTATGAAAAAAATGCAGGAAAAGGAGTGGGCAGCTCTGGCTGAAGGCAGAGGAGGTCACAGCCTTAACCAGGGGGCCTTGGAGGCCTCACTGAGAAGGGGGTGCCTGTGCCAAGACCTGAAGGAGCACATCCAGCCCTTTACAGGTCATTGCTGTGTTTAGCAGATTGGTCAGGAAGACACTTAGGGACAGAAGACCGTTCCCCATTTCCTTCCAAGCTGGGATGTGTCCTTGTACAGATCTTCAGCCTGATGTCTACGGTGACACATCTTTATGGTCCAGTGCGGCTCTAATGACAGTGATAATGATAATAATGGGATTTGGGGGCGGCCCCTCCTTCTTGTGTGAGGACCCCATTGTGCCGGCTAATTGTGTAGACACAAGTAGGACAACTGTCTGTGGGGTGGCAGCAGTGGGGAGCAGAGAGGAGTATGTTATTTGGGCCTCAGGGCATTCCTGAATTACCCTGGCACAGGCTGAGTCCGTGCATCTGGGTTACCAAGCATGCTAGAAGAGGTTTGGGGGGCCTTCTGATGCTGGAGAGGGGCCTGTGGGTTCTTCACCTCCTTTATCAGCTGGTAGAGGAGCTGTGAGTAAATCCTACTTATCTCAAAGCAGAAGGTGGGGGGCGGCAGGACTGTACAGGGCAGAGCTCCACCCCTGGCATCCCAGACAGTGGGCCACGGTGGGCACTGGGGGAAAGCCCGTCTGGCTCAGAAGCCAGGCTCCTCTGTTTAGTGGAGTGGGGACTGAGGTCCTCAGACCATGTCACCCAGACTACTTATCAACACTAATAGGACATTCATTCATTCATTTATTTATTTGTTTATTTTTGAGACAGTTTCACTATGTCACCCTCGGTAGAGTGCTGTGGCATCACTGCTCATGGTAACCTCAAACTCTTGGGCTTAAGCAATTCTTTTGCCTCAGCCTCTCAAGTAGCTAGGCCTACAGGCACTTGCCACAATGCTGGGCTATTTTTTGGTTGTAGTTGTCATTGTTTGGTAGACCCAGGCTGGATTTGAACCCACCAGCTCCGACGTATGTGCCTAGAGCCCTAGACGCTGAGCTATAGGCACCCAGCCCGCACTATCTCTTTATCGATGCTCTCTGACTTCCAACCAGCACCATTAAGAACACCCCTTTTAGTAAATACATAGTTTAATGGAATAGATTTTTTTTTAAGTGACCTTATCTCAGGCAGCGTGCACTTTCATAAGAATGTATTGATTGGCTTTTAAAAATTCCTCAAATGTTTTCACTCGTCTTTGTGACCTAGTATTTGTCCTGTTCCCAGCAGCTGCTCCCACATCCAGGCACCACGTTCCATTCCTCACGTCAAGCCTTCCTGTCAGCCTTTTAGTTTTTCGCTTTTGTACTGTTTCGTACCATGTAGACACTTTTAATCTCCTTTATGGAGAGTGCAACATTTCTGATAGGCGAGTGTGGCTTTGATAATGCTTTCAGATGAGTGGGGATTAATATCATTGTTCCCTGTTTACCAGTGGGAACTGAGGCCCACAAAGGCTAAGGAACGTGTAAGAGAGCACCTTGAACCCAGACCCTTCCCGACTCAAGATGCATCATTTTCCGAGTCTCGTTTCTATGCTATCTATTTTTTAAAACACCTCTCCTAAATTCTTCAGTTCATGGTTTCCATTTGGAAATTAAAATGCCAACTTTGAGTACACTCGTCACAAACAAAAGAACCACATGGGGCGAAGGCCACAGATCCCCTTTGTGTGAGTGTCTCAGTCTGCAAATGTGTTTTATGTGTGCTAAAGGGCTCCAAGTTTCGAGACAAAGGCTGGTTTTCCACCATGCCAGTTAACAGGCCAACCTAGCGAACAAAAATCAATGAGACGACTTATACTGGTATCATGGAGACCTGGACAAGAATTCAGTTACTTTAAAATGTAGTTCTTAATCCAGTTCAGCTACTGTTCGTTGAATCCGAGCTGTGGACCAGGCCCTGTACTAGGCCCAGGAGGGAGCAAAGATGATGTACCTCTGCCCTGGAGATGCTCACAGGTTGGTGTGGGAATTATCTTAGGAAACCGTGGCGAGTGTTAAAGCCTTTAAAATGCTTGAGCAATTTGGTGTAGTAGTAAGAGATGGGCACCAGGGCCAGACACCAAGCTAACTAGCTTCTCTGTACCTCAGTTTCCCTATCTCTTACACGGAAGTGCTAACAATAATACCTACTTTATGGAGTTTGTGAGGATTACTGAGTTAATTCCCAGAAAGCCCTAGAAACGGTGCCTGGCATATAGACACAAGGAAGGTACTATGATTTGAAAATGTCACCCAAAAAGCATTTGCTGGAAACTTAATCCCCCTAAAAAACAGTGTTAGAAGGTAGGGCCTACTAGGAAGTGTTTAGGTCAGGAACGCTTTACCTTTAGGAATGGATTAAAATGAATTATAGGCTCACACCTGTAACCTTAGCCCTCTGGAAAGCTGAGGAAGGTGGATCGCTTGAGCTTCAGAGTTCAAGACCAGCCTGAGCAAGAATGAGACCCCGTCTCTACTAAAGAAATAGAAAAATTAACTGGATGTTGTGGTTGGCACTTGTAGTCCCGGCTACTTGAGAGCCGAGGCAAGAGGATCCCTTGAGCCCAAAAGTTGGAGCTATGACACCACAGCACTATACCCAGGGTGAGACTCTGTCTAAATAAACAAGCCAATTATAAAGGACTTCAAGCTGCAAGTTCCACTCTGTTCCTCTTGTGTATACACATGTCCTCCCTGGTCCTTGCACTTTCTGTCATGGGATGATGTAACAAGAAGGCCCTCTCCAGATGCAGACCCCTTGACCTTGGACTTCCTAGTCTCCAGAAGGGTAAGAAATAAATTTAGTTCCTCATAGATTACCCAGTCTGGGGTATGCAGCACAGAATGGGCTAGGACAGGGAGGGCTCAGTCATGGTCAGCTATCGTGAGAGGCAGCGGAGGGTAGTAGGTGAGACCTCAGACTTTGAAGCTACACTGCTTTTGTTTCTGTATCTCAGCTCCTATTAACTGCTTAGGAAAGCAATAGGGAGCCTTCTATGCCTCAGTTTCTCCCATCCGTGAACTGGGGACCATTATCGTAACTATTTCACAGTTCTGTAGTGAATAATAAATGAACCAGATCATGTGAAAAGATGTTGCCTGGCAAGTTAGATGTTTTTGCTTTTTGGGGAGGAAAAAAAAAAAGCCTTCTAAATTGTCTCTGTTATTAGCATAATTTTATCATGTAGATTGACTTTCAGCTCCAGTGACGAAGATCCAATTTTTCAGCTTTCCTAGCAAGTTATTTTGGTCTTGTATTTTGGCATTCCCCTTTTAAAGACTTTAATTTGGAGTTGAGTTGTCAGAGAGACTTCCTATCCTCCCCTGTTCAGCAGACTTTGCTTTCTTCATCTCGGGGACTGGCAGTTGTAATGAAAGTCCCCCAATTCTGGAGACCACTTGGCCCCTCCTTTGGGCTCTGTGCCTTTCCTAAAAATGCAGACATCTGTTTCAAATCACTTAGCAAAAGACCTTGGGATGCTCTTGTGGCAAAACCCTCCCCCATATGGACGCAGTCTTCTGTTCCCAGAGAGAGAAGAGAGAGAGAAACTGCATTGTTTGCTTGTTAAAAGTTTTGTGATATTCTATCAGTATAGGATCATTGGAACCGTTCACGCTAACCTCCACATTCAAGCCACTTACCTGATATTTGGTTATCAGATTCCTTCAGGGACTGCCTGCTCTTTGTGAACAATTAGATTAGAAGATGCTGATGAAATTCAAGTGGCAGGAAGTAGAAGTTACATTTCTGAGTTCAGAGTTTCTATTTCAAGGTTGAGTAAGTGGTAAATTTTGACTGAGAGATTCTAGCCTAATAGCATCAGGTTCTCAAGGTCCTGCAGCCCAGACCACGGGCATTTTACCTCTCTGGAAACTTCAGCGCCTTTTCAGAGGTGGGCTTCCCTGTTCTTCATGTTGGCATGAAAGCAATTAATAATTTAAGCCATGCCCATTTAAAAAAAAATAGAAATGCTGTATAAATGCAATACTGTAATAATAAATTTAAAAGTCGATCCAGCTGGGCACTGTTCCCAGACTACCAGCTGAGCAGAAACACAAATAAGTAAAGAAGAGAAACTGCTATATAATGCAAATGGCTGCAATCTCGTTGTTTTCGGCTACTCTTTTATTGCAAATGTGTAGTATCGAAGTCACATTATGGATAAATAGGATTTGTGGGTTAACCTGGAAACCTAATCAGTTTCTAACATTATTTCTATAGGCAAAGAGTCTATTCCATATTACAAACAGATGGTTCGCAAGCACTTTTTTCTTTGGAGCACAATAGATTTATAAGTTGAGGGCTGCCTAGAATTTTAACCTCTGGATGTTTTGTATTCAGATGAAATGGCATGACAGATGGATATTAGAGGACTCTCAGAGTCCCCCCTTCTGTGTTTCCCTCCCAGACCCTTACAACCCTCTTTAGCCTAGACACTCTGCCTTCCCTAGTCTGTTCTCTGTTCCTGGGATCCCTATCTCTGACTCTTGTCCAGGGCCAGCCCCACCTTCCAACCTCTGTGAAGGCCTCAGCATGCCAACAGGAACCCTGACGGTCTTTATTTTTGTGCACTTTAGTAAATGGTGGTTAGATCCATAGGAAGCCATGCAGCTGAGTGGCCAAGTTTGTGGCTCTAAAGTCAGACTTCTGCCATTTAGCAGCTGTGTGACCTTGGCCTGTTACAGAACTTCCCTGAGCCACTGTTTCACCCCTGCAGAATGGAGTGGTGAGAACTAACTGACTAACTCTCGCCTTCATATGGTGGGTCCTTATTCAGGGATACGATGGGTTACACAGATTTCTACAAACTCGGGAAGCAAACCCACCATATGGAAATACTTTCTGAATCTCAAACAGCAAACTCAGAAACGAGTGTCTGGAACCTCCTTGTTCATGCACTGGGGCCTGGTTTGAAACAGACTTTTGTATGCGTTGGGGCTGGGGGGCCGGTCATGTACTTAGACAGTCGAGTGACAATATTATTGGAATATTTTTGTTTGTAATAAATCAAGCTCTACAGAAGATATGATAGCCAACTAATAAGAACAAGCCTTCGTATCTTGTTTCACTTCAGGAAAGCTTTTCTTTTTTTAATTTTTATTGTTTGGGATTCATTGAGGGTACCAATAATTAGGTTACACTGATGGCGGTTGTTAGGTAAAGTCTAGACAGATTTTTGTTTTAATTAACTTTTTGGTTTAGGGCTTCTTCCTTCAGGCAATCTCTTCTTTGCATTTGGGCAGGTTCTCTTGTCTAATTGCAAACAGGCTTGTGTCTGCTAGAAAAAGAAAATACTGACTGGGAGTCCAAGGACCTTCACATAGCTCCTCAGTAGAGGATGGGGCAAGAGCCCTGGCATAGGAAAGAAAGCAAATAGACCTCTACCATTTTCCCCAGAATACACCCATTCTAATGCACATCCAATTTTCCTCCTATCTGTATCCCGAAGAAATTGCAAAGAAGGCATTAAGAAATGAATGCCTCACTGAGGAATCAGCCTCGCTAGAAGTCGTGTCTGGCAATGAGATTTTAATTTGATTAGGGCAGTGACTTAAGTGTTTATGTACTTGCCCTTTGCTCTGTCGATACTCAGGAATAAGAGTGATAGCTTTCAAAAGGAATTATTTCAAAGTAACTGGTTTTGTTTCCTAAAATATGGGAGCTATAAGATCTGGTCCCCCTCCTTAAAAGACATGAGTGCGTAGGTAAATGTACTGTCCTAGAAAATTTCATTATCTGCCGTATTTGAGAAGTAATAAGATACTCTTGTTGGTTGACCATCTGGTTATACATTCTTGGTGTCACAAGTTAGCTTTTCATTTATTTTATTTTATTTTTTTAACTGGTGAGAGGCAAGGAATAAGAATTCAAAAATTTCAGGGTTTTTTTTTTTTTAAGTAAACAAGGAATTTATATTTAGTCGCTTAACATGGCCAGATTTTGTTTTTACCTTAACGCAGAATCAGAAAGGAATGGTTCGTTATACACCACTTTCTTTTCTGTTTCAAAAAATAAACCCAGAACCTCAGCTCCTAATTGGATCCTTAGACTTGAACTTTTAGCTTCCGGTGAAAATAGTCTCTTTAGCCTAAGGCGTCAGACGGACATAAATCAAAACTCTAGAAAGAAAAAACACCAACAGAAAGGACCTATAGAGATTTCATATTTCATCCATTCATTGAAAAATATTTATTGAAACCTTAGTATTTGCATCTCATGCTGCCAGACACTGAGGGATTTGCTAAGGAAATATTAAAGACGGTCTTGCTTCCTTTGAGGGGCTTAGAGCTTACTTGGGGAGAACTGAGATACACATAAGAAACAGTTAAGTTGTAATTCGAGGCGGCATATGATTAAATGCCAAAATGTGTGGCTTCGACAAGAAATGCTGTAAGAGTTCAAAAATCGGAATGATAACTCAGTGGCACTCCTGTTTTCTGCCTACAAATTGGCAAATTGTAGCACTATTTGTATGAAATATTTTACACTTGTTTTTTTGGCAGCCTTAGGCTTTGACTCCCAGGCAGCATTAAGAACCTACAAAAATATTTGTACTCCGGTCTCTGTAGAATTGGCTTCTTTTTTCTCCTTTTCTTATGGGCCGAGGAATTACCTTTTACAAACCAGAGTGCCCGTCAGAGGCAGGGAGTTTTTGACAGTCATGACCTATTTCAGATACAAACCGAAGAACCAGCTTCGTCATTCTCTGTTTTCCAATCCAGCAGAGCTTGTCTGCCCATCGCAAACTCTCCCTGACATTGAGAGGCATTTTAATTTGAACTTAATGTCCGTGACGGACGAGCTCGCCATCAAGGGTCAGATAAATTTATGGCTTTGGAGGATGGCTGCTAAAAATCCCCATGGAGGTGAGGTTGGGGAAGGAACAGACACAGAGGCAGTGGGAGTTGGGGCACAGTTGTGCCCGCCGTGAGCAGGGTTCCCCAGATATCAGAAGACGGTGACACTGCTGGGGATGACGTTTAGGGAAACTCACCGACTTCCTGTGCTATTTTTGACATATTCAAATGAGCACAGAGCTCAAAGACAAAGCCATAAGGCCTAACTTCTTAAGAATCAAAAGAGAGAGAGAAGAGGAAGAAATAAAACCTTTATAAGTCAACTGCCGTATTCGGGCCCCTTCATACCTCATTCCACTCGGGTCCCTTCAGGAACTCCCTTCAGGAACACACTAACTGTGTGAATGTGGTTGTTACTTGGTTGGTTTTCAATCTCATGATTCATGCGTTTCTGGCTTCTTTTAAAACTCTCTGTTACTGGTCAACTGCCCCTTCCTCTTCAGCCTTGAGGAGGGCAGATAACCAGAGATGTTTTCTTCTTTCCCTGATACTATTCAGTGAGGTGTCTATGGAGTCCAACACCACTGGATGTTCACTTGGTGAACTTGGTGTTCGTTCTTGTCAAGTTCATGGCCCATCTGGTGAGGCAAGAGGTTTCTGAGTTAATGTGACTTAGAGTAACGAAAACATAGAGACAGTCAGTGATCTCACCACTCAGCTTCTGATCCTCTGTGTGTCAAAGCAGCTGGCCCTGGTGGCAACTGAAGACTTATTGGGTGAATCCTCTGAGTTGGCTGACTTGGGAACGTGGCCCTGAAAAACATTTCACCTGTATCTTTTGATATAATTTTGTATCTGTCTGAATAAGCGTTATGTAGCAGATGGTTATGGAATGTCTTATCATATTCTTAGGCAGACTCTGCCCTTGAAATATTTTTATTTAATCATCATACTGCAAACACACACAATGGTACTTTATTATTTTTTTAAGTAGAAACCAAGTTCCACAAAAGGTCGATGATCTAGGAATGAATTGCAAACTTAAAGTTTATACAATAAGTAAACCCTCTCTCGGGCTATTCTTTGCTAGGTATTCCAGAAGAGAGCTCTTTATTTTAGAATCCACGAGAGGTTGTGCGCTGGATGCATTTGGCAATGTCATCTTGAGAGATGGCTCAGGAGTCAAAGTTCAACATGTTGTCTACATTTGTACTCTGCTCCTAGACATGATGGGAAAAAATGCTCTGCTGTTTTCTTCTTGCTTTTCATGGTTTTAGCATCATGTTCCTATTCTTGCTCAAAATCAATAATCCACTTTACAAAGCCCAGCGTTCTGTACTGAAGCCAAGTATGAGACAGTGTTAACCGATGCATGTGTGGGGTTGCTGTTTTCTTGCCTTTTGTATTTTTTAGGTGTACTTTTCAAGCAGACTGCGTACATTCAGAGGACTTAGAGAACTGGTTGGATATTTCATCGGGAGCGAAAAAGTGCCCTAAAATTCAGTTAATTCGAAGCACTAAAGACAAGGTAAGAGGAAAGATTTTGATTCATCTCCATTGTATTATCTCATTTTGCGTGACTGGGACTAACTTCCTTTTGTGTGTGAAATATCTATCAGCTCTCGAACAAGCTCAGTGATCACAGTGCGTTCCTTTCGTTAACAAACATTGAGTGCCTGCTTGATGCCGTCAACTTTGCCAGGCATTGGATAGATAGTCATCGAGGCATTTGTCATCTTGTGGAGCTAAAGATGACCCTCAATAGCTGAATTTGAGGAAAGGTGAATCTTTTTTTTTTTTTTTGAGACGGAGCCTCAAGCTATCCCCCTGGGTAGAGTGCCATGGCATCACAGGTCACAGCAACCTCCAACTCCTGGGCTCAAGTGAGTCTCCTGCCTCTGCCTCCCAAGTAGCTGGGACCACAGGTGCCCGCCACAACGCCCGGCCATTTTTTGGTTGCAGCCATCATTGTTGTTTGGCGGGCCCGGGCTGGGGATTCAAACCCACCACCTTAGGTGTATGTGGTTGGCGCCTTAGCCTCTTGAGCCACAGGCGCCAAGCCTAAAATAGTTTTTAATGTGTTTTAAATTCCTGCTGGTCTCATCACCTGGATAGTAAAGAAATTACTATTTTTAAAAAATATTTCTGCAGAAGAGAAGTGTGGCACTTCCAACCAGTTACCCTGTGCAAGAATTCCAGCCTTCCACGCTGTCCCTGTTCATCTGTGAAGGTTCACCTACCCTGTGTTTCTTCACATGGTTTCTTGCATAACCTTCCAGTCTTACCAGACTTGTAGGCCTGGTTCTCAACAGGTGAGGTGCTGGGTTCCAGACGTGGGAATGTAGCTTGGCCCCACAGCTGCACAGATGACAGGCCAACCAGCTTCCCAAGTGCCTGACTTTGAGGACAACATAAGCATGAAAGGACCAGGTAGACCCTTCCTTTGTCCTGGAAGATGAGTCACAGAATGCCCCATCCTCAAGGTCAGCCACATTTTGTTGAATTAGAAGTAAAAACACAGAAGATGGAGGGTGTCCGCTTTCTTAGGGAGGACCAAGGTCACTTACACCGTAACTATCATGGAAGCTGTTTAGGGAGATGCCATTATTTCTGTTAATAAACTCCCATAATATAAACGTAGAAATGTGATAAAATCAAAATCATGTGCTACAAACACTTCCTCTTTGAGTACTTAACCACGTGCCCAGTGAGTCCCCTGTTGCCCCAACCTCTCCATGTTCTCAGCAACTCTGCCTAAAGATGGAAGACTCAGCAGCATCATGAGCCCATTTGGGCTTAGAATTTAACCTCCACAGCCCAGGGGATGGAGCCTGGAAATGATCTTCAGATCACTTACAACTCATTCTCAAATCAGGATGTAGTTTGCACATGTTTGAGTCCTTGAGAGATTAACTCCTTAATGTTCAGCGGTACTCATATCCTGTAGAAAACTTGAATCCATTCTCCTGGTGACCCCACCCATCAGACCACACTGCTTTCCCCTAAACTAAAGCACAACCTCACATAGGCAACTGAAAAATGTGATACAAGCAAGAGAAAGTGGAGACGCAACTGGTCCCTACCTCAGCTTTTGGAGGAGGTGAAGTGTCCCTCCCCTCCCTGTATTCTCATAACCAGTGGTCTCTCTAGTTCTCTTTCCCCCTTGTCAACTGTCCTTGGCCGACTTGTGTTTGAGCTACACCTGCCCCAGGAAGTGAAAACAAAACTCAGGGCTCCCACTAGCCTCCAGAAAGCAGTGGTCCTCAGTCTTGACTTCACATTCATCTCAGCTGGGAAGCTTTTTAAAATACTGATGGGTCGGCGCATCCAGACCGATTGTATCAGATTCTCCAGAAGTCGAACCAGAACTGGATAATTTTTTGAGATATTTAAGTGACCGTTTCACTAGTTTTTCTCTCAATGATTATTTGTGTCTTGATAATGAAGCCTAGTGCAAAGCCAGTGCGTGAATTGTAATTTCCAGTTCCTTTTTTTTTTTTTTTTAAATCCCTTCTCCTCCTTGCAGAGGTCATGCAAAGTGCGCTTGATGATCCAATGGGGAGCCCAGTATTCACAAGGGCCGGAAGAAATCTTTAAGAGAAGCACTTGGTTCTCCTTCTTTCTAAATCTGAAGCATCCCTAAAAGATGCCTGGACATCCTCACTTGCACTCTGCCAGGAATGGAGGGCATGTATCCCTAGGCAAGCAGGCACCAGGCTGAGCTTCTCTGGGGGTTAAAGAAGACTTTAGCCACTGAGCAGAAAATTATTTTTGCCATCCATTAAATGGAAGGACACTTTCACCTGAGCAGTTTCCAGTCTGGGAATCAGCACTGAGGGATGAAATATTTGCTATCCCTATCATCAAAGAGCAAATTCTGGGGGCACACCCCCCAATATAAAAGGAAAGACATTCTGAGAGGTCCAATTTCCTTTGTAATTGTGACAGATGGTTTACCTGCAAGCCCATGTCACTTAGGCTTGTCAGAAGGTGTTATAAAATGTTCACAATTTTCAGCTTGGTTTCAGATCCAGATTGAAGAGTTTAGTTAAGGTGTGCCACAGAGAACAAGACTAAAAAGAAGTTCAGGGAGCTGGAGTGAGTAAAGGGAATAATGACACAGACTTCAGTACCGAAATATTGCAAACACCCCTTGGACGGCCAGGTGTGATGAGATGCCAAATGCTAGCAGGGTCCATCTTTATAATTTTTTTTTCTTCTTAAAAACTTTATTGTTGGGGATCCAAGATGTGCACACACTGAGACCCCACCCCCCTCCCTCCTTCCCTCTCTCTGGTCTTCCTTTCCCCCACCCCCTCCCTCCTCTCTCTCTCTCTGCTCTCCCCTTTCCCCACCCCACACTGCGTCATTAATTGTCATCAAATCAAGACTGAATACATAGGATTCATGCTTCTCCATTCTTGTGAT
>CAUYQV010062259.1:0-15046 GCA_963574575.1 Galagoides demidoff
TTGACGGTACGTTATTCAAAATTTGTCTGTATTATCTGAGGTACACACTATATATGTTACCCCTAGTTGGCCCAGGATGTTTGGTAAGTGAACACATTAGGGCATCTCTCTTACATGATCTTTCCCATAAAATGAAGTAAATACAAGACGAGACCTAAAAGTTCTTAAGATGATCTGGCTTTAGCTCCCTCTCTATTTCAAGTAAACACAGAGACTGAAACAAAGAAAAAAGTAGTATCTACATATTGCTAAAATGCAATTTTTGGTGCTTCCAGCACTCTAAATCTCTATTTTTTAGCAATTTTTTTAAAGTTCATTTTTTAAAAAACAATTATATGATCAACTAATTTCACCCAACTTGAATTGCTTATCTCTATATGAAGCACCTACGTGGGTTTCTATCCTTGGCATGTTTCTGCCTTGCACCGTGTGTGATATTAAGCAGCTATTCTCTCAGAATAAAAGTGTCCTCTCTCTCAATGACAAACACGGATTCATAAGAGAAGAAACAAACCTAAACCCTCCAAATGGTGGCTTTACAGCCACCAATGCCATTATAAGTTACCCACTCTTAGTGGAAATTCATAGCAATATCCACATTTCCACTAGATTTTCAAAAGGCACAGTAAGATGAGCTATTCTTCCAGAATGCTGAGGGAAACTTGAAATATATGTGTAGAAAAAATCATCTGAGATAAAGGGAGCCCTCGTGATAAGCAAGCAACGTAAGCTGCTGACACATTGTTAAGAATCAACTTAACCTCATAGAGCAGTGCGAGAAGGAGAGGTGGGCCTTAAAATACTTGGATTAAGTAACTACCAAGTGGGATAAGTGTATACAAAAATAGCTTAATGACTTTCCCCAGAGGTTTTGGTACCATCCCATAGTGATGATGGTCTTTGAGGGAAAGAATTATCAAGTATTCTTTGTTCAATAGTCATATTTGGTGATAAATTAAAAACTAATTGTCTGGTAACCTTCTGAGTAGACCAATAGCATGAACAGCTCATGACAGGATTTCTAGTCTGAACATTTAGTTGAGCCTAAGAAGGCCTAAGAAGGGTGAGCATAGCAGGAGTCTTCGGATCATAAATGGTATTTGTAAAGACGCCAGGCTAGATGAAATTTTTAAGGTCTGTCAACAGATAGAACAAAAAGTCCCAGGACTGCACTTTGAAGCACTCCAGCAATCAGATGTCAAGGAGAAGAGGAAGAACCAAACAACAAACTAAAAAGAAACACCTGATGAAGTAGAAATATAAGCAAAAGAATGTCGTATACTGGAAATCAGCAGAAAACAGGAGGAGCCACCTCTGTCAAATATCACCACGTTGTAAAGTAGAATATTACTGTAGAGAGGGCACTAGGGCAGGGGCTGGGGCCGGCTATTTTTTTGTTTCTGTTCTGATTGGCCAGTATCCATGCTGCACCAAAGAAATCATGACTGCAAGTTTGGGGTATTGACAAAGGAAGCGCACAAGAGGGTTACATCCCATTATTAGCACTAACTTCAGCTAGAGAGGTGAAGTTAACAAGACCTTCCTGTGGCAGAGGGCATGTGGGAACAGTGGAAGAACAACCAGGAGGTTAAGAGAGAGGAGGAGGGTGAGGCAGCCTTGGGCTGGTCCTTGTACCACATACTCATTCCTTCACAGGACTCAACCAAAGAAAATGGAATTAAAGTTTCTCTCTGTGTTCTCTATTCCCAAAGAGACTAAGAGTCACACTCTTCATGATGACTAAACCATACTGAAAAAGAAAGACATAGAAAATGATAAATATTTGCTGAGTTCATCAATATCGGGGTCTATTGATCACTATAAATATCCAAGAAACATACACTAAGGTGTTTTTATGATCAATTGAATTTCAGGATGACAACTGCCGAATAGTTTGTTTTTTCTTTTTTGACCATGTGCTTCCTAGGATGCATCATCATTTCCTGCCCGTGACACTTTCTTTAATGATATACAGGGGCTAAGAAATGTCTCAAAGAATAGAAGTTGCAATTGCAGTGAGTTTCTATTCTTGGCTTATGAACTCTTATTCCTTTTATCAACAACATCAGCTCCACTAAAATCCAGTTGCTAAGAATAACTGTATTTGGCATTTTACTCATCAGGGCCTGTCACATGACATCATAATACTTGGAGAATGTGGAAATTAGATATGCTCTTAAATTCTTGTGTTTCACTTCACCTTTTTACGTGATCAGTAGTGTTAACAAATATTTACATACTTGGCACAGGCAGTCGGATGGTGAGTAAGAATCTATGCATCTAACACATCTATATTGTGTGGGTGTTGTTTGAATTGCTCCACCTTCCTTTTCAACAAGCAGGGGCAACAATTTTGTTATGAGATTGTCTTCATGGCCAAATCAATTCATAGAGGCATACTACTTTAGCCTAGTCGCTTCTAATCCAACATAAGACTGTGTCTGATAGGATCAGGTTACTCTTCAATACACAAGAAATTCTGATTTTTACCAAGCTAACTCACTTGTAATTCCTACAATCTAGGCAGGGTCTAGAAAGTCTGTACATTCATTTAAAAATTACAGATTCTAAAATGAATGGTGCAAACACAATTTTAAGGGTGGAATCTCTGTGCCTACGTATGTATCCATATCTAATAGAAAACATATTTGGTCAAATAAACATTTAGGCTGTGACCAAACACAAAACATAGAAGTTTTCCAGCAAACAGTAACTTTAGTGGGATCTTAAGAATAAAATTTAAAGAGTAAACCAAACAAAAACAGTATGATTCCATAAATATGGATGGGTCATAGTCAGGAGGCACACTTTCTAGGAAGAAATCATTAGCAACATCAGTTTTCTATCATTTGATCTGAATTATTCAAGAAACTCTACCACACATTTTTAAGTTGCTGAGTAGCTATAAGAGATGCCAGAAGACCCTAGCCTTGGAAACCGCATGCCTGGCTGCAGAACTCCATATTTTCTAGATTCCAATTTTAAGTCTGATAAAGTTATCTCAATGTCTCTAATCCTTTCTTGTAAAGAGAGGAGCTTTCATGATCATTAATTTTGGGGGCTGTGAAAGCTTCTAAGTCTAGGATTAAAGCTAATGACTTGTTTACACAGAAAAACACATGTAAGACCAACACCCAATTTAAAGATACTTAACCTAAAGACAACATTGCCAGTTATTTTTTCTGCATATATGTTTATTTTGTCTTTTTGGACAAAAAGACAAGCAATTGTGAATGCTTGTGAGCACATAGAGAAAGTGGAGCCCTGGTGCACTATTTCCGAGAATGTAAATTAGTGCAACCATTACAGAGAACAGTATGGAGGTTCCTCAAAAAATAACAAGACTGCCATATGGTCTCGCCATCCCACTGCTAGATATGTGGTAATTAGCAGGGTAAGGTGAGCACAATGGAATGTCATCTGATATGTGTGCAGACGGTGCAGGATTGGGGTATATCACCTAACCCAGAGATCTTAGCTTCATTTTGTTTGTAAAATTCTGATCATTTTTTGTTCTGTTAACTCTTACTAAAGGCAATAAAAATACTAAATGTGGATAAAATATGTGTTGTACTTTATCCTAAGCCATAATTTTATAACCAACATGTTCTTTAAATAATTCTCTCTAGGAATTTTGAAATAGTCAATATTATTTTTATAGAAGTATATGAAATACTTTGTTATCTTCTTTGTGTTGTTTTAACTTTTGTTATTTTCTACAATGCCTTGATAAACATATCTATACACTAGGTAAAAGTGAGAAAATGTTAAAGCCTCAAGTTGTGAAAATGGCTAAATGTCCTTTAGTGGCTGCACATTGATTGCTCAAAAGTGTTAAGTACCAGGTTTGACTGCTTTTCAGCAAATACTTTTGGCAATATGTGCATGGAAGAGACGGCCAAATTCTAATTCTTTATAGTTGTAATAAACGGTTACTTTTAAGAAGAAAGAAGAAGGAGATGGGGCCAAGATGGTAGACTAGGGGCAGTCACACATGCCGCTCTGTAGGAGAGGATGGAGATATGAAGGTGGATGATCAGCTAGGAGTAAATCTTCTTTGAGAGACCACTGTGACCCTCAGTGAACCAACAGGAGACACTCAGAGTGAAGGAGACTGGGACAGAGTATCCCACTCATTATGATCAGAAGGTAGCCAGCTGAGACCCCTACACATGGGGAAGTGATAAAGGAGAGAACCTCAGAGCCCCATATTCCCCATGTGACAATACATCTTAGGTATAAGGGCCACCCAGCACCACTTTTGGCCTCCTATTGCTCAGGGAATTACTTGGACACTGTGGTAAAGACACATCAGAGAACAGGCTCAGCCAGGACCCACTGAGTTCAGCACTGTGGTTGATGCAGCTGCATTCTGGAATTTACTGTCTATGTGAAGGTTCAGTTTTGCCCCGTGGGAGGCTGGGAGGGACCAGGAAAAGCAGATGATTTCACATGCCCATGAATGGGAAATGAGAGAAAGGACACTTTTATTCTGGGAGAATAGCTGCTTAATATCACACACATGCAAGGCAGAAACATGTCAAGGACAGAAACCCAATTCAAGTTGGGTAAAATTACTTGATCATATAATATGTTTTTTTTAAAAAAAATGAACTTCAAAAAAATTGCTACAAAACATAGATTTAGAGTGCTAGAAGCACCAAAAATGCATTTTTAGCAATATGTAAATACTACTTTTTTCTTTGTTTCAGTCTCTGTGTTTACTTGAAATAGAGAGGGAGCTAAAGCCAGATCATACTAAGAACTTTTAGGTCTCATCTTATTTTTCCTTTATTTTAAGTGAAAGATCATGTAAAATATGGAAATGAAAGTGGAAATCAAAAAACAATGTAATTGTTCAATGAAAATAATCTGGTTCTTTGGAAAGATAAACAAAATCAATAGGCCACTAGGCAGACTAAGAAGAAATATAAAAAACTCAAATAGCCTCCCTTAAAAATGAAAAGGAGACATTAAAACCAATACTGCAGAAATATTAATACAAAATATCACCCATGAATACTACCAAAACTTCTACACAAACTAGAAAACCCAAAATAAATGTATAAATTCATGGAAAGCACAACCTCCAAAGAATTAATCAATAATAAGCAGAAATCATGAAAAGAACAATAACAGTTTGATTGATATTGCAATAAAAATATAACCAGAGAAAAATTGCCCAAGACCAGATGGATTCATAACTAAATTCTGCCAGATCTAAAATGAAGAACTGAAAGTCTTCTATAAAAAAACTAAATTCTGCCAGGTCTAAAATGAAGAATCCAGAAAGTATTCTATAAAATTGAGAAGGAGACTATTTTCCCTAGGTCAAGCTGTGAAGTATAGCCCTGATACCAAGGCCAGGAAATGCAAAACAAAAAAAGAAAATTATATACCACTGTCCCTAATGAACAGAGATTCAAAAAATCCCAACAAAATACCATCAAACTGAATTCAACTGCATATCAAAAAGTTAATCTACCATGATCAAGTGGGTTTTATTCCAGGGATGCTAAGATTGTTTAACATATGCAAATCAATAAATGTGATTCACCACATAAACAGAAAAAAAGAAAAAACAAAGACCATATGATCAGCTCAGTGCATGCAGAAAAAGCATCTGACAAAATTCAACACACTTTCATTAAAAAAAAAAAACTTCAACAAACTAAGCATAGGCAATGTCTACCTTAAAATAGTAAGAGCCTTATGTGACAAACCAACACCTGACATGATGGGGATAATCTGAAAGCATCCCTCCTAAGAACTGGAACAAGACAAGGATGCCCATTGTCACCACTTCTATTAAACATAGTACTGGAAGTCCTAGACAGTGCAATCAGGCAAGAGAAAGAAATAAAATGCATACAAAAATTGAGAGTGAGGAGGTCCAACTATCCCTGTTTGCTGAAAATATGATTTTTTATCTAGAAAGCTGTAAAGACTCTACCAAAAGAATTGATAAATAAAGTCTCAAGTTACAAAATCAATGTGCATAAATCAGTAGCATTTTTTTTGTGGGGGGGGGGCTGTGGCTTGGTTTGAACCCACCACCTCTGGCATATGGGGCCAGCACCCTACTCCTTTGAGCCACAGGTGCCACCCAATCAGTAGCATTTCTATATAATCAAAATATCAAGCTGTGAGCCAAATTAAGGAATCAATACCATTCATAATAGCTCAAAATAAATAAATAAAAGGGCTAGAAATATATATATCTGAGAAAGTGAAAGATCTCTACAAGAAAAAACATAAAACACCGATAAAAGAAATCACATATGAAACAAACAAATGGAAGATAATCCTCTGCTTATGGATTGGTAGAATAACCAACGTTAAAACATCCATACCACCCTAAGTGATTTACAGATACAGTCCTCATCAAAATGCCAATGTCATATTTCACAGATCTAGAAAAAATAATCCTAAAATTCAATTAGAACCAGAAAAGAGTCCAAATAGCCAAAGTAATTTTAAGTGAAAAGACCAAATCTGGAATCACTATATTATCTGACTAAAAATTATTCTACAAGGCCATGGTCTCTGGTAACAAAAATGACATGACGTCATCTAAAAGTAGAGACATAGACCAATGACACAGAATAGAGAAAACGGATATAAACCCATCTACTTACAACCAACTGATCTTTGGTAAAGCAGACAACAACATAGTGGGGGATGGAAGCCCAATTTGGGAAGAAAATATAGGAAAATGTCTTCTAGACATCAGCGTCAGCAAAGAATTTATGGCTAAAAACCTCAAAGGCAAATACAGCAACAACAAAACAATTAAATGGGTCTTACTTAAACTAAAAAGCTTCTGCACAGCAAAGGAAATAATTAATATTTAATGGACAGCATAAACCCATTCTGGGTTAAAATATTTGCAATTTCTACATCTGGCAAAGGACTAACAACCAGAATCTATAAAGAACTTAAATCAGCATGAAAAAAAAGCCACCCCAACAAAAAGTGGGCAAAAAACATGAATGGAAGTTTTTCAAAAGAAGATAGACAAATATTCAAGAAAGATATTAGAAAAAATGCTCAATATCACCAGTCATTAGGGAAATGCAAATTAAAACTACAATAAGATAACACCTGACTACTATCAGAATGGCCATTATTAAAAAGTCAACAACAATAGTTGCTGGCATAGATGCAGAAAGAAATGCTTATCAACTCTTGGTCGGGGTGCAAATTAGTACAACCCGTATGGAAAACAGAATGGAACTTCCTTAAAGGAACAACCGTAGACCTACATTTGGTGCAGCAATCACAAGAAATGAAATCTTTTTAGTAAAAAAGAAAAGAGAAAAGAAAAGAAAAAACCCTCCACTTGAATGTTATTACAACACAATTTACAACTAAGAACATGTGAAATCAACTTAAGTGCCCATCAAGTCATGAGTGGATAAAGTGTGATTTTACACACACCCCATGGGGTGCTACTCAGTCATAAAAAAGAATAAAATAACATCGTTCTTGGCAACTTGCAGGAAAGTGGAGACCATTATCATATGTGAACTTACACAGGAAGGGAAAATCAAAGGCCATAAGTTCTCACTAGTAAGTGGGAGCTAAACAGTGGGTACACAGGGGCACAAAGCAAGATAAGGACAATCAAGAAGGAGGGAGGGTGGCAGGGGGACACGGCTAACAACTTACCTATTGGGAACCATGAACACTCCTCACTTGATGGGCATATGAGGAGCCCTGAGTTAAGCATTATACATGGTGCTCATGTAAAAAAACAGTTACACCTCCTTAACTTATAAGAAGTCAGTGGTTAAAGTCCAGTTGCTGATTTACAGCCTGGGATAAAAGCCCACTCACTGTGTTAGATGATGCTGAGATGCTAAAATACATAAAGGTCCATCATTCTCCTGAGAGTGAATCTCTCCCCAAGCAGCGATTCACAGAAAGTCGGGTCCCCTTGGCTTTTTGGTGTCTCCACAGATTTAGGACTTATTCCTAGTCAGAATCCTAATTTCCTAATCACAGCACATATCACATCCTTCATAAAGGGGAAAAATCCAGCACATAGGAGTTTAATACTTAATGAAATTTACAAATGAGGAACTACTTATTTCACTGAGATTTAAATGCCATGACTTCACAGTTTAGGTTATTATGAAAATTCCCAGTGAACTTTACATCTTGATTGATTCATTTCACAACTCAGGCTTGCTATCTGATCATAGACTCCTAATCTTTATTTTATTTTTCAATAAAAATATTTTCCCTAATTATATGCCCCTATTTCTAGAAGAAGGGAGGTATGAGGGTAGGTAAATTTCCTTAAAAAGCAAATTCAAGGAACAAAGTTCAGTTGCATGTGGATTGCTTGGCATTTGTCTTGAGAATTTTTTTTAGAATATTACTCTTCTTCATGTCAATGCATGAAATTTCCTTCCATCTTGGGAAAAAACTGGAAAATGAAACCGAAAGAGCATTATGATTTTCACAATAACTGAATAGTAGCATGTAGGCGGTAATTAATCACTCGTTTTTACACTCCGGGATTCACCTCCTATTCAGAAAAAAAAAAAAATACTGCGAAACAAAACTTACTTATCAGTTCTATTTTGTTACCAAGACCTAACAACTTACCATGAAGTGGATAAATATAATTGCTATTTTATTATGTCCCACCTACAAAGAAAACTACACAGGTAATACTTCCCTCTACTTCTAGCTATTGACTTTTTTCAAAAATTTTTGATGAATAAATATACGTTTTTAATTTCATGTTGTTTTTAATAATTAATACAAAAGAAGTTTAGACTGTCCCAATTCTATGGATATCACCCTACCACCCTCATTCCAGCTACTGGTAGGTGTAATAAAACATACTACAGAAATAAGGGTATGGCTTAGTCATTGATCGTGGACAATTACCCAAAGGTGGTGCTTGCCTTTACAAGCAACATCAATTGGGCCTGCAGAAAAAGAAATAAAATAAACAACTTTTCATTGTTTCTTATTTGCCATCCCTTTTCAGAAATCTCTACCCACGTAATTTGATTAAATAATCTCATGTTCCTTTGCATTCTGTGTCACCAGAGGCTACAGAAAATTCATGTAGGAGGCTCATTTTCTTAGCTGGATCTTCTTTTTAGGCATGAAATGTCTGAGGAGATCATGGAGGCAGAAAGTGGTCCTGATTTTGCTGTCTCTGACTCCTGTCTTCTCCGGACCAGCTCACAGGGAACTTTCTGTTGAGTTACTTCACTGAAGTTGCTTCGCTGTGCGTGACAGTGTGTGTGTG
The DNA here is from genome assembly GCA_963574575.1 of Galagoides demidoff. NCBI lineage: Eukaryota > Metazoa > Chordata > Mammalia > Primates > Galagidae > Galagoides > Galagoides demidoff. The sequence goes on from CAUYQV010062259.1 coordinate 9,275, forward strand.
TGGGGGGGGGGGGATGGGAATGTGTTAGTGTGTGACGAGGCTGAGGAAGATGGGGAGAGGTGTGCCCCTCTGGTGTTTCCATGGAAAGAAGTTACCCCAATAGGAAGGAAAGGATTCATATATGTGAGCCGGATGGCCAGCTATGAACAGGTGACAATTTTGATTTTCTTCAAAAGGCATGTGCTCAGGGACCCACTATTTCAAAGTCTGCCTTTAAACTATTCCCCTTTAAAGAAGTATAAACCACAAAATCATAAAAATATACAATAGACTACAATAAGCAATTTTCATATATATATGAATATGTATTTCACATATTTTCTTCCCCTGAAAAAAATAGTTAACCTTTTAGCTCTTATTTACAGAATATAGAAATAATTATTAATTATTAATATCTTCATCTATCAGCAGTCAAATATTTGCATTTTCCTGTAGGTCCCTTACACCTTATGTCCCTTGTTTCTTTCTATCACCGTACCCTACACTTCTGTCGACCTCCGGTGATAGAAACATTATCTATAATATTTCCAGCCTCTACATTTGGGGTCTCCAACCTGAAGCCTGCAGGCAGCATGCTGGTTTTGTGAGAACGTTTTTTGCTTATCTGAAGTGCAGGATTTCATAAGACGCACATACGGACCTTTTTATTTCTGCTAATCAGTTTTCGATAGTATTTCTGCACTAACAGTGTGGCCCAGGGCAACTCTTTTGCTTCTCATGTGCAGCAGAAAAAAGATAAGTTTGGACACTCCTGTGCTTTTCGCTGGCCCAGCATCCTGCAGCCAGGGCTCCTTCTGGGAAGACCTTATTGGAGGTAGTTAAAACAGCAGGGACAATTCCTTTTGAATAAAATTAGGCAATTTACTGCTTCTCTGGAAGACGTCTAGCGTCCCTGGCTTTCTCTTTTCTTCTACAGATGCTTAGGGGAAAAGGCAAAGCCCAAACGCCGTCTCTGGTTAGCTGGAGAGCACAGGGACTATGTGTCATTTCGAAATCCAGTTTTACATCAGCCCAGTGTGGTAGTGACACATCCTCCTAATAAAACCATTCAGACAAGTCCTCACAAGACTGCAGTGTGTTTTTGATCTTTGTGGTGACCTCACTTACAGGAGATGCCCTTGGTTTGATGGATATTATTGAAAATGAACAAGAGGAAATGAACCCCAGGAACTGATAAAAATAACTTTCTGAGGAAACTGTTTTTAATTTTTTGTCCCTATGATTTTATTTGACTTTTTTCCTACCATGATTCAGTTTTATTCCTTTTATATCAGGGTTACAAAGGCACCGGATTCACTGGGTTTGGGGCGGGGGAGTTGCTGTCACTGTTTGCATGTGTTGGGGGGACGGAGATTCTTCCAGGAGGGCACAAGACTGAAGAGATTACAAACATTAGTAATTATATTTAATAATACCAACAATAGGCTACAAAATAAAGAGCAAAAATAGATACTATAATTTTGTTATTATGTTTATCCACACTGTATAAAACAACTTGGTAGTTTTATTTTTTAATAAGAAAATGACATTTTGGGCAGCACCTGTGGCTCAAAGGAGTAGGGCGCCGGCTCCATTAAAAAAATAAGAAAAGAGAAAAGAAAATAAAATGACATTTTAAAACACTTTTAGTGAAAACAATGACATTTTTGAATTATCAGCAGTTTCTCTATATGAGGGCTTGAGTTTGATTTACTTGATAATTGATATTTATAAAGTTAGAAAAAACACAAGTTAGAAGATAACTAGACTATCAAAACTTAAATGTCAATCTGAAGGGAAGTAATGAAGCTGTTTCTGACAATTACATGTTAAACACACAACTACTGAATTATGTAAATTATATTACAAAACCTCGAATTGCTTTAATAACTCTCATAAGGTGTTTATTGCTGATACATTTTTGTTCATACAGCCATCATATTTATTTCTCTTGGTTTTTATCATTTTAACAGAATGTTTTTATAATTTTTAAGAGGAGGGAATTGTTAAGATGACACTCCATCTGTTATTTCCCTTATACAAATAAACCTGTGCACATGATTAATAAAAATGGCTCATTAAAAATCATTTTTCACACACAGTGAAAAGAAGTCACAAATAATAGATCGTCAAAAATAAAAAGTCTCCCTTTACACTTTTTTTTATTAATGTGGATAGAGTTGAGGACACACTCTTCTTAGAAAAATATCACAAGAATGCAGAAGCAAGAATCCAGTGTACTTAATTCTAATGTGAAGGCAGTAGACGGTCTAATACAGACCCTCACAAGAGAAAAACTCAAATTACTAAAGGCAGGGGCAGGGGAACCAAAGAGCAGGGGAAGGAGGAGAGGGGGAGCGGTGTGTAGTACACCTCTTGGGGTGGGACCCAATTATAAGAGGGTCTTTACCTAACAAATGCAATCAGTCAGTGTAACCTAATTCTTTGTACCCTCAATGAACACCAAACAATAAACAAATAATTTTTTTTTTAAATCCCCTGAGATCTTTCACTTCTTAGAGGTCTACTATTCTGAATTGGCTAGAAAAAAAGAAATAGCTTTACTTGGCTGAGAGAGTGTTGAATAAGTGAGCAGCACCTCTATGATTTATCCTACAAGGGTACAAGTCAATCTTTCTAAAAGCAGACTATGACTGTCTTAACTCAATAACTAAGAAAATGACATGAAGGCTACAGTAACCAGTTTGATGAGAGTATTTCAAAATGTATATGAAAACACCATACTGTACCCCATGATTGCATTAATGCACACAGCTATGATTTAATAAAAAAAAAATCTTTAAAAAAAAAAAAGGAGTGAGCGGTAGATGACATCCTCTGATTTGCACCCACACAGCCTCTAGCTCCTTGTCTTCGTGGATTTCAATTAAAGCTCCTCTGAGACTTGCCGATGGAGTCGGGTAATCTCAGATCGACATGGCTTTCCCATTGGTGGCATTTCTCCACTGAGGCAAGTTGGTGAAACACACCGTTCCCAGGATTATGCTGGGAAGAACTCAAAGATAAAGTGAGCCCTGTGTAAGAGGAGTGCACTGTGATGGAGGGGGGCTGTGGACCCGGGCTGGGGTCAGGCAGACCTGACGACCATGAATGTCCTGCATGCAGTTTGCCCCAAACCTTGAGTATGGAGGGGGCAACATAAGGTGCTGTGGGGAACTTATTCTTTTTTTAATCTTTTTAAAACAAATTTACTGATGTTATTAATATGCCACAAAATTCACCTACTTAATGTGTATAATTCAATGGGTTGTAGTATATTACCAAAGTTGAGCAAACATGACCAAAATCTAATTTTTCAGCATTTTCATCACCCCCTAAATAAACTCTCGACCCATTGTCAGTCGCTCCCCCTTGCCCTGCCCCGTACCCCAGTTCCAGGGCAATGACAAGCCTAATCTACTTGGTTTCTATGGATTTGCCCATGCTGGACGTTTTATACACATGGAATCAGACATCAGTATTTTGTAAAGGCCTCTTCTATGTGGCAGAATGTTTTCAAGGTTCATCTACGTTGTACAATGTATCAGATGTTCACATTTTATTGCCAAATAGTATTCTATTTTATGGATGTAATATGTATTCAACATCCATTGATAGATTTAGGCTGTTTCCTAAATAGCACTTTTGTGGCATTATGAATCACAGTGCCAAGGACAGTTGCACACAATTGTCTAGTTTTTTTGGAGCTAGACTTCTTTTTTTCTTTTGAGACAGAGTTTCATTACGTTGGTAAAGTGATGTGGCATCACAGCTCACAGCAACCTCCAACTTTTGGGCTTAAGTGATTTCCCTTGCCTCAGCCTCCTGAGTAGCTGGGACAATAGGAACCTGCCAGGATGCCCGGCTATTTTTTGGTTGTGGTTGTCATTATTGTTTAGCTGGCCTGGGCTGGATTTGAACCGACCAGCCTCAGTGTATGTGGCTGGCTCCCTAACCACTGTGCTATGGGTTCCAAGCTGGAGACAGACATCTTTATTCAGTGGAGCAAATATATGTAGAAGTAGAATTGCTGGGCTACGTGGCAATTCTGTTAAACATTCTGCAAAGCTGCCAACCTGCACTCCGACGCGACTGGCCCCTTTTCCATTCCCACCAGCAATGTGTGCAGGGCTGGGCCGGGAGCTACTTGACCGCACTCATGGAGGAAAGGAAGCCAGGTCTTAATCCAGTCTGTGGCTCCCGTCTCAACTGCTGAAATTGGGTTTGACAATTTAGAAATGGCATGATCTTTCAACCCAACACCTGTGTTTACTCTTGATCCTTCTGGTACGGGGGGAGGGATTACATCAATTGTAAGGGCAAAACTGTGTCCTGTTAACGAGTGTGAGACTTTGCAACAGCCAAATGTCCCACGGCCCGGTGTCTACCCTACTTTTAAAGGCTGTTAATGGAAGTCCGTCAACACAGGTTCTTTATGAACAAACACTTCAAATACTCATAGAAACCTTGCAAAGAGAGAGACAGATGTTCAGTTCTGTTTTACTGAAGAGGAATATGGAGTTTAAGATGTTTTGAACAACCTGGCAGCACTCACATGGATTGTAACATCTGCAAAATCCTTATCATCACAAATACTGCCTCGAAAGATGAGTTGTGGCTTCCAAAATCTGAATAGTTCTCAATAATTATATTTCTGTGTGTTTAGGAGTTATTCTAAAAACATTGTAGTTTTAATTGGCAGTGGTGGAGAAGGTGGGAAAAGATTTTATTAAGGCATTGTTTTTTGACATTAAATAAGGATAACATAAATAACAGGAAGAGGGCAAATTTATCATATTCTTAGTCACAGTGAAGAACCACATTTTAAACTACTTCTTCTGGTGTGTGTTGATTTAATTGCAATTTTACACAGTGCCACGGGGAAGAAAATTGTGTGGTTAATACCCTAACTGAGCGTGAGAGTGATTTCTCAACTGTGATTGTTCTTACTCTGAGAGGTTGTAAATTACTCTCATCTTTTATTTTGAAGATTAACGTGTTCTGAACATACAAAAGGAAATTCTGACTATAACAGGTGTTAACTTTATGGGCATTATGGTCCATCTCTCAGGGAAAACAAATCTTCTGTTATATTTTCATTTAAAAAGAGCTAAGAAAAAAACAATTTAAATAATAAAATAAGACACTGAAGTATAAATTATATACCCGGATATCATTACAAAGCTTCCATATTATGACGTGGAAGAATAGTGAATGGAAGAAAAATTGTCCACAGTAAGTTAGTAAATGAAAAGTAAAGTCTAAGAAGACTACACCATATCTAATCCCAATTTTTGAAAGGGAGGAGAGATCTTAATTTAAAATGTATCTTAGCAGAAATGCACCAAGTGATAAAAATAATTCTCTCTCAGTGCTGAGATAAAGGATGCTTGGTGTTCCCTTTCCTTTTGCACCTCAGTAATTTGCCTTCAGGAATAAAATAGCTATCTCTTTTGTACAGATAAAATAAAAATAATTTTTAAATTATTTAAAATAATTTTACCAACATGCTAGTCAGTATTTTCTGTTCATTCTTCTAGTTTTATAACACTGGTGACATATAGTTAACATTTAGAAGGCGGTTACTATCTGTAAGGAAAAACTTAGGCACCTGTGACAATATGATGAGTGAAACTAAATAGAAAATTGGAATTGAGAAAATTTGCTTTCACTTTACAAAAATATAGAATGCAAAATTGGTATATGAACGATTAACGTTTGCTTTTTTTACATGATACAAGATTAGGGTGACCAGATTTTAACATTGGTAAGGTGGGAACACATAGCCAGGGG
>CAUYQV010062260.1:0-13365 GCA_963574575.1 Galagoides demidoff
CCAGGAGTTGGAGGTTGCTGTGAGCTGTGATGCCACGGCACTCTACCCAGGGGGACAGCTTGAGGCTCTGTCTCAAAAATACATAAATAAATTTAATAAAAAACCAAAATATATATTTTTTCTGTTCTTTTCTTTGAAAGCTTTCTTTCTGCCTAAGAGAATCACACAAACTCCTTAATCATATCTATCCTCAGAAACAGAAGGAAGCACAACAGCAAACCTTTCCTCATTCACATCCTTCTGTTCATCACATCGAGCTTATCTAACAATGCTGCTTTTCTTAAATTACAAAATTCCAACTCTTAACCATTTATGAGAAAAGACACTAGGGGAAATTGTCCAGCATTGCATTCACAAAGCACTGTTAACATAAAAAACACCTTCTACAAAAGCTTTTTTTTTTTACACTTTTGAGTAAATTTCAAGCTCTTGGAAGATTATTTCTAACAAGTCAGGTGAAGATGAAAACATTCACATGGCAGACGACTTTCTCTTTAAAACAATAAATGAAAGTGGGGGTTTGGTTTAGTAATAACCAAATGAACAGCAAAGTTAATAGGGCTGACACTTAGGAATGTTCAAAAGGTTTCCAAGTTGCTCTATGTTCACTTTTTCTATGAATGTTTGCTGGGGGGGAAGTGCTGATTTCAGATTGTCAATGGAGCTTTCAGGGGTAACCCAGCCCACTTCTGTCCCAGGCCAGATTCTGCATTGGGTCAGTTTTTGTTCTATTTTACATACAACTGGCGGGGAACAGGAAAGTTTAACAGTTCATTTATTTGGCACAATCCCCACACTGTCACAGGTTTTGTCCCTGTTAGTCTTGTTTGGTGACACACACCCCCCACCTGATACTAGAGTTCAGTCATTGTTATTCTTCTAACTAATCTACCAAAGATATGACAACCTCCCCCCCCCTTTCTCATTTCCACCTAAGGCCTCTGACATCATTTCCTGACCAGCCTTGCTAGGATCTAACAATCTCAGCATGTGTAATATCACTTCGCACTTCAAACAGTATTTTTCAAAGGTATTGAAATATTTCACTGAAATCTGCTTTTCCTTCACAATGAGACTGGGAATGTGCATTTTCAGATGCCAAAGACTGATTCAACTTACAATTTTAAACAAATAGTTGATTAGGAAGGCACAGGAGAGGACAGTCCGTATAATACCAAAAAGACAAGATCAAAGCAGGACACTCCTTGTTTGTGATTTTAAAACGTCTTTTAGAAGAGAAACTTTCTAGATGTACTGAAATAAGTTTTCTGGTAAAATTACAGCCCATCTTCCACACATTTTAAAAACACATGCAATCTATCCATGATACACCAGATGTGACAGATCCATCAGGGAAAATGAAAAATCAAAAACAGTACCAGGTGTCATTCTTGGGGATAGTCCAAAGGCAGCCTGTGGAAGATTCTACTTTCTTCTGTTCTCCCCACATTAAATAATAATAAACGTCAGAAAATGAGAACATTCGAATTTGAACAGATGGCATCCAACACCTAACAAGCAAAAACAACTCTTTCAATCATTAGGTCCTAAATGTCTGATGGTCCCACGGATCAGGAGGGCTTATTTGTCTTAAGAGGGTTGGCAAGCAGGATCCCCTGCAGTCACCATCTCAATGCTTAAGAATATGCGTCATTATCCGCATGTTACATGTATGTGTACTATATTATGCATATACAACTAAAAGCAAAGAAAATCAGACCACTATAATTTTATAAAATGTCACCCTCTCTAGTCCAAGTTGAGACAACCAAATCCAACCACCCCCATCAGCGATTCCTCCACTTAACCTAAGACTAAGCCTGAAGGTAAACAAATGTTAAAGGTTAACAAACTTATCTAATTTTGACAAGGTTGTGCAACACCAAAAGAATCCGCAGGGTGCCCTGCCGTGAGTGCATTTGAACAAGCCTGCTCTGCAGTTAGGTCTGCAATTTAAACTAAAAACACCAGCCTTGTTAGACAACTTTGGTTTTTCCTTCAATGAAAACCAGCATCTCTTTTTCAAAAAAAGCAAAATAGTAACTGTACAAACATCTCAATGTTTTACTCTGGAAGGCCAACGTGGATTTTTGTCTTTCGCACAACCACACAAGTTTCCCCCCTACCTTTGCAACTGAACTCTAAAGATAGAAGGGTCACAGGGAAAGGAAGGGACCTGCCGCCAGCGGGCAAGACTAGCTGGGCCCACCCCCTGAGATTCAGAGACCAGCAGGGGAGAGGGAAGCTAATTAGGGAATAAATACATACACACACACACTGGCCCGGCAAACGTAGAGGGAAGGTCAGTAATGGGGAGGAGAGTAAAGGAGGAGAATGTCAAAGGGAGGGAAAAATAAAATCAGGATGACTAGAGCAAAAGACTCCGAGGTGAGGTGCCGTGGGAAGTTGGGGGTCCTGATAGGAGAAGTGGGGTGCTCGGGGAGAACTGTGTCAGAAAGGGAGTGTGGGTGGACAGGGGAAGACCCAACCTGGGACATGCAAATCCGGCCAAGTGCAGGCGGCCGGTGGCGGCAGTTCTCACCTGGGGGGTCCTCTCGGCGGGGTTCTTCATCACGGCTTGGCGGAAACTGTTATCCACGTAGGACGCCATCTCCCCCCGCAGGCCGGGCCGGGGCCGCTCCGCACCCTCGCCGGCCTTCTCCCGGCCCAGAGCCGCGCTGCCCCCGCCCTGCGCGCTCCGCCTGCCCGAGGCTAATAAGCCAAACCGCGCGGCGGCGGTGGCGGCGCGGGGCCCGCGGGGGGGGCGGCGCAGCCGGATCCGGTGGCCCGGAGCGCGGGACGGGCACGAAGGGCGCCGGCGGCGGGGAGTGTCCCTGCGGCCCCGAGCCTGCGGCGCGCTCGACAACTCCCCTTCCTCCTCCTCTTCTTCCTAGGTGCTCGGCCGGCTCCCTCCGGGGCCTGTTTCGACACGCCTCCCCGGCTCCACTCGGGGACAGTGACGGCTCCTTCGGGTCTCAGCGGGCCCGAGTTATTTTTAGGGTGGCAGTGGGGAGGAGGAAGGTTGCAGGCAGACGGAGCCTGCTCTCCCCACTTCGCTGAGGGTCGCCCCCTCCTCTCAGGGGCTCGCACCGCCGCCCAGGGGTCTCCGGGAAGCACTCGGGTCAGCCGCGTCCCCAGTCCTCGGGCACTTGGACGCCGCGGCCACCAGTCGCAAGGACGGCTTGGGTGAGCCTGGCTCAGGTCCGGGCGCTGCGAAGCCCGATCGCCTCGGCCGCCGCCGCTGCCGTTCTTGGTCTCCGTCTACTGGGCTCGGCCGTCCCTCCCGACTGCTGCTGCATCCCCTCGGGCCGCCTCGCCGCTGCCGCCGCCTCTGCTGCTCCGGCCGCCGCCAAGGGCTCCGCCGCCGCCGCCTCCCCCCATCGGCGCGCCCGGAGCGGAGCTGCCCCGGCGCCCGCGCCGCCGCGGCCAGAGCACCCGACCGGGGCTGCAGCCCTCCGGCCCAGTCGCGCTCCGCAACTTTGTTTCTCCTCTGCGCGGGCAGGGGGAGGGGTCAGGAGGGGCCGCGGGCAGCCCGGGTCTGGACTCCCGGCGGCGGGGGTCCGAGGGCCGAGAGCCGAGCGCCGCGCGCAGCCCCCTCGGAGAGAGTGTTTGGGAAGCGGCGATTCCCCTCCTCTTCCTCCGCCTCTTCCTCCGCCTGCGCCTTCTCCGGCCGCCGGAGCCGCTCCTCAGGGAGGAAGCGGCCTCCGGGGCTTGTTGCTTTGTGCTGCAACCATGGTGAGCAGTGAGTGACAGGCCGGAGGCCAGTCGGCGGCCGCCGCATCACCGGGGGCGGGGCGGCCCCGTCGCGCCGGTCCCGCCTCCTCGCACTCCCCGCGCCCGCCCGCCGGCCGCGCCCTCGCTTCGGAGCTGCACCTTCGCAGGCCACCAGGTGAGCCGGCGCTGCGGCCGCGGGGAGTCGCACGGCCCAAGGCCGAGCTGGTCTGGCCCCCAGGAGGGGCCCGAGTCTTGGCGCCCAGGAGAGAAGCCCAGGGCTCCCCTGTCCCAGTCCCCTCCCCGTGTCTGGCGCCGCGCCCCCTACCCGCGCCCGACGCGGGTCCAGGCAGAGCCAGTAACGTGGTGTCGTCTCCCGCGGACTGCCCTGAGCCACTCCGCCGCCGGGGGGCTGAGCGTTAACCCCGGGGCAGAAGTCCGCCCGGCAAGCCTGGGCTGTACTGGGCATTCTTTTTGAACCCACAGTTGGCCCCAAGTTGCTTCCGTGGCCATAAATCCTCTTAGGGTTTGTTTTGCTTATTTGTAATTGACTGCACCTTCTGCTGTCTTGTATCCAGTCTGGTACCTTCAGGCACTAAAATGACCACGAAATTAAGGAGATAGATTTCAGCACCAAAGCCAATACCAATACCACCCTCCGCCGGGCACATAAACAGGCCAAATTTAAAGGTGATCGGTCTTTAGCGACAGACCAAAGTAGCAAGTTCTGTGACATAATCAGAAACATTTATTGGTAGATCGGGCTTTGCCTTGGGCTGAGCACATCTCTAGATCACAGATTTCCAAGCCAGACTTTTTTGGCGCCAAGACCATAACCTAAGATATTATCACTCCCTCCCTGCCAGGTCTGGGTGTGTAAGGTCAGTCCCAAAACAGAAAGGTCACCAGCCAAGCATGGGGACAACACTGCTGTTCTGTTCTGGTACAGGGTTTTACCTTTGTTTTGTTGTGTATATGGCATCTAAGAGGTAGATTGCTACTTTTATTTATGAGCTACTGCATTGAACTTTTTTCAGATTTTCAAACATCCTTTTTCAACATCTAATATATTTTAAACTCTTGGTATAGGTTTTCAGCTGCATTTTGAGGTCTTCAGTCACTGGTGTGGCACTAAACAGCTTGTGTGGCTTTCTGGAGAAGGGACTGTCCCTGCTCAACCTTGTGAAACTGAAATTGAGTTACAAATTGTTATCTAGAGACCCGTTTTTATAACTCTTGCTGAAACGACTTTCCTGTAATTCTCTTTCCCATCTTAGTTAAGCCCCAACATCAAATTTTGTATGACACAGACCACCACCTTGAAAACAAAGGAACACAAGTAAGTGCCAACATAGCTCTGTAAAAAGAAGAAAGGGGGATAAAAGAATTCAAACCCAATGAAGTGAAAAAATGTACCTGACATCCACCTGGTGTCTAATAGACATCTCAGGATCAACATGTGCAAACCAGGCCACAGATCTCCTGCCTCAAACCTGCTCCACCCACAGCCTTCCCCATCTGTTAATGACATGGACACCATTCTCATCGCCCAGGTGAGGAAACTTAGAGCCTTCCTTGACTCCTTTCATTCTGTTATACCCACAAAACCTGTCAGCTCAAAATGCCATACCTGTCCCCTACATTCTGCTGCCATGTCCCTGGTCCAATGCAGCATCATATTTTACCAGCCCATTGAAGCAACTACCAACCTGGTCTTGCCCTTTCTGCCCTTGCCTCCTGTATGTGTCTCTCCAACACAGCAGCCAGAATGGCTCTTTTCACTCCTGTCCACGTCAGTCTTCTCCTCAGCTCCCCATGTCACTCAAGAGAAAAGCCAGAGTCCCTCCCATGGTCTGAATAACCTGGTTTTCCCCCACCCCTTATCTCTGACCTCGCCTCCCACTACTCTATTCCCTACTCACTGTCACAGACACATTAACCTCTGTAATGTTTCCAAAGCAGTAAGCAAATGCTAGGCTCGTGGTCTTCCCATCTACTATTCCCCCAGAATGCCTGGATTATCTCTTTACTTCTCCACACCCCACCTGCACCCATCACAATGATAATAAACACAAAAAATGACCCCCCCAAAATAGAATGCTGTCCCCCACCATCATATCTTTATTCAAATGTCCCCTTCCCTGTAACCCCACCTACCCTAGTTCTCTTTCTTGCTTTGTTTACCACCATCTAAAATGCTATATATTATACAGATGCTCCCCAATGTACATGGGGGTTATAGCTCAGTAAACTCATTATAAAGTTTAAAAAAATTGAAAATCAAACCATAAATGGGAGACTCTACTTATTTATTTATTGTTTTTCTCGCTCTACTGTTAATGTAAGTTTCTGAAGTCAGTGATATTTGTTCCTTTTGTTCACTGCTATATCCTCAACACATGATAGGCAGTCAACAGATATGTATTAGATGCATAAATGGATTAGTAACTATCGTGTTACCTCATGTTTGTACGAGATTGTGATGTATATTATCTCACTTATGTCCCTAGTGGGGGAAAGGAGGTAGGGAGAGGAAACTTAACCTCTTCAGAGAAGTTTTGTCCTCTATAAAAAGGGCAGCGGGGAGGGGGATACATGCCATGAAGATTTGTGAATATCCATTATAGCGTGTGCAAAGTGCCTTGTGTCATGCTGAAACCATCGTATACACTCAACAAAGGGTGGTTATTTTAAGATCATTGTTATCATCCCAGTTATTTGAGGTTACTGGGACAGTTATTATCTTATTTACAGATGAGGAAACTGACACCAAAATAGGCTATGTGACTTGCCCTAGTTCCAAGGCTGCCTTTAACATAAGAATGGTCTGGAATAATCTAACAAAGGGAGAACCACATACACTATTATAATAAATACGACAAGCTACAAATTAACCCGGGGCATGCTACTGCAGGGAAGACTTGGCTTTACTGCCTGCAAGTCCAGCTCCCTTTTATTTCCATCTCAGCTCCAACCAATCCCACAGAAAGGCTCACACACCTACACTGCATCACACCTCTCACAAAAGCCACCTTCCTTGGTGATTCCTCAGGCCAGGGGCCAGCCTTGGAGGATAAGCCTAGATGGTCAGGGCAGTAAAGTCCAGCATCACAGGAGCTCCAGAGAGTATATAAATCCTTACTCCATGGTGAGGTGGGAAACTAGGGGGAGGCCTTCCATTGCCATGGGCACTGGACAGGAACCTCCCCCCACCACCCCACCCCCTGCCAGAGCCCACAGCCAGAAAGATGTAAATTCCAGTTGCAAACCCAGCTCTTTCTTCTTTGAGTGTGCTGCTGTGATACTGAATTACACCAATCACCTCAGGTAAGGCATAATAGTATGTCTTATCCACCAGCCAAATGACTAACTCAATGTCAACTCCTAAGCTATCATTTAACTTCAATTAAAGCTAATTTTCCTACTACTTATATTCTACTTATCTACCTATGTCAATAATGCTTATCACCACTCAGCATCAAGGACATCTGATACTTGGCATGCATTGCTGCTTTATTATCATTTGAGCACCAACAATGTGCTAGGTACAACATAGAAGACAGAATTAGGCACAGATCTGCCAATCTGCCAATTAATCTGAGCCAAACTCTGTCAACAAACCATAATCAAAGGATTCCCAGCAGCACCTGTGGCTCAGCCAGTAGGGCGCCAGCCCCATATACTGAGGGTAGTGGGTTCCAGCCAAACAACAACAACAAAAAAAAAAGCCGGGCGTTGTGGCAGGTGCCTATAGTGCCAGCTACTTGGGAGCTGAGGCAAGAGAATCATCTAAACCCAAGAGCTGGAGCTTGCTGTGAGCTGTGACACTACAGCACTCTACCAAGGGTGACAAAATAAGACTCTGACTCTTTAAAAAAAAAAAAAAGTATTATGCTGCCTCTTAAAAGCAGGTGTAAAAATGAAAGTCTTGGGCAGTGCCTGTAGCTCAAATGAGTAGGGCACCAGCCCCAGATACCAGAGGTGGTGGGTTCAAACCTGGCCCTGGCCAAAAGCTGCAAAAAAAAAAAAAAGAAGAAGAAGAAAGTCTCTTTGTTCTGATTCTACTACCATCATATTATCTCGAAAATTGTTAGGGGAAAGGAAGAGAGACAGAGCACTGGGTTTTAATTCCAAAAATACATTTCAAGTTCTGGCCTTTATACCATTCTATTTGTAACTTTACAAGTAGCCTTGATCTTTGCAACTGTAAAATATGATACATCCTCAAATATGTAATGTAGGTTAGGCATTTAGAACCATCTTTAAAAGTAAGCTAAAATAATTTTTTAGGCTGAGTACAGTGGCTTATGCCTAGTAATATAGAAAGTCAAGGCAGGAGGATCACTGGAAGCCAGTAGTTCAAGATAAGTCCAAGCAACATAGCAAGACCCTCCTCTCTATAAAATATAAAAATAAAAAAATTAGTCAGGCGGGGTGGTGTGCCACTGTAGGCCCAGCCACTCAGGAGGCTGAGACAGAAGGATCACTTGAATCCAGGAGTTTGAGGCTGCTATGAGCTGTGATGACTAAATATATTCCATATTATATATTCCATAATATATTTTTTTATTATTCCTGTGTGTCTTGCTACAATGCCAGATTTGGGAGAACATATATATATATATACATACACACACACACATTATATGTAGCATTTCCTTTAAAATACATTAAGTGCCTACTGTTCAGTCAATAAGTATTTATCGTATGCTTACTATGTGCCGGGTACTGATCTTGATGCTTGAATACCAATGGTAAGACATTGGTATAGTCCCTTTTAGCCTCATGAAAGCTTGTTTTTTTGTGCCAGGTATTGGTTTAACTTTCTCACCTCTCCAAGGAGGAGGTTGGAATAAAGAAAGGATTTAAGAAGCGGCACTGCTGAAAGACAAGCACTTCCTCTGGTCACCTCTCTCTACAGTACTCAGCCCTCTCCGGGCAAGGTTTCCAGCAAAGAAGTTGATTTCTATTAAAAACATTCCTAACACACTTCTTCCTTCATCAGAAACATTTTTTAACATTGTTTTACAGTTACTTTTATCCGGCAGCCCGGTCAGTAAGAATCTCAGGAGAATGGAAGGCTGTAGTTCCAACACTGTATCGTTCTCCATGAGCACACTCACTCCACTAGGAAATGTTGTATTCACCTGCAAATGGCATTCCAGAGAGTCCCTGATGGGGAATACAATTACAGACATGCAGAGAGATACAGTGTGTTCACAGGAAAGAGCTCATCAAGATGAAGTTAGATGACAGAGGACGTGTCTCAAAAACACAATCAGAATATTAGACTGTTAGTTTGGATTTTACAGGAATCATAGCAAACTCAAGAGTTAATGATGCTGCCACGTGAGTAAGAACTACACTAATGTAGATTGTCATACAGATGTCTAGGTATTTTGCAACTGATTCGAGACAAAGAAAACCATTACCCCGTGATTTATCAATATTATTACCTTGGTGCTGCCCTGGATCTAAAATTAAATAAAAATAAATCAAATAATATCCAAACTAACAAAACTGTTCCATTCACTTACACTGTTTACCCTCAAACTGACATAACTCCTTTCTTCCAACGGTTTGTTTGCATTTGAAATATTGGCTAGTGGGAGAGAACAAGCTTCTTTATTTCCCTTATTGTGAGAAAGCTGATGCTGACATTTCTGAAAGGAAATGCATTGTTAAACTTCTGATCCACCATCAACTCCTTCTATTGTTACCTAGTGTTTGCCATTTATTTTTACAAACTGTCTTTTGGAACTATGGTCCAAAATCAGTTGGCAGATTTTAAGAGGGCCTGTGAAGGGATTGAGGTGAGATATGTACCTCGTTGTTGGGGAGGAGGGTGAGTTAAGCCTGAAATAAGTAAAACAAAGGACCTCATTTTAAAATTGAACAATATAAATGTGTTACACAATCAATAAGAGTCTTTAATGCATGGATTTTTAGAACCCACACTGGATGTCATGAATGCTCAAGTTAGTAATTCAAAGGGAGAAAAAAAAACCTTTCTATTTCAAACATGCAAATTAACCCAGTAAGACAATTCTGTCATAATGGAGCATTATATAAGATTGTGGTCTGGGTTTTTCCAGTTATGTTAAGGTGATTTTATACACAACTGAAAATTCCATCTACAAGCAAACTGGTATGCAGTGCAGAATTTGTAAATGTGTTCCAAAAAAGGAGTTCTGCTACAATTATTGCCAGCTCTGGTCTCCAGGTGGTATTCAAGGGGAAATGCAAGTGTGCTGTAGTATAGCTGTCTACCATAGCACTGTCAAAATCAGACAAGGTTATTTGAGAAAGAAAAAAAAACCAGTATTCTTGGCCAGCTATGATTTTTTAAATGCCAGTACTAATAATCATTCTGAAGTCATGATTATTTAATATTTGTTAAATCCAAGACTAGTGCTAGGCACCGTGTGTACATAAACAAAGGCGAAGTGCCTATGTGTTGAGCTTACAAATCTAAATCAGGCAAAGGAAATGAAGGGCAAATAAGAGTGTGGAAAATCCCCACACTGAGGACCTATTTAGAAAATTAGGCTATTTTCTTTATTGTTATTTTAGTTTTAACTATCTGTAAATTCATTATGTTGCAACACAATTTTTTTTTTTTTAATAGAGACAGAGTCTCACTTTATTACCCTTGGTAGAGTGCTGTGACGTCACAGCTCACAGCAACCTCCAACTCCTGGGCTTAGGCGATTCTCTTGCCTCAGCCTCCCAAGTAGCTGGGACTACAGGCACCTGCCACAATGCCTGGCTATTTTTATGTTGTTGCAGTCTGGCCGGGGCTTGGTTTGAACCCACCCCCCTCAGTATATGGGGCCGGCGCCCTACTGACTGAGCCACAGGCACCACCCTGCAACACAAAAATTTAAAGGAGGGAAGTCAAAGGGCAAAAGCACATTGCCCTTTGGGGAGTTGAAAGAGGAAGGCTTAAAAATGAAATGACAAAATGTATCAAGCTAGAGACCTAAAGGAGAAAAGCACAGCAAATGGCAAGAAGAGAGAAACTCTGAACACTGAATGATGCAAGGACTAAGTAAAGATAACACAGGAGGCATGGCTCAGAAGAAAACAGAACCGTCCAAGCCTTTGAGAGGCATATCACAATTGGCCCTGGCCATCTTCCCTGTTTTTCTGATAGTAATATTTTACTTATCATATAAAACAAACATGACAAGTGGTAAGTACTGGTAAGGCATTTAAAACAGTCCAGTTTCACCTTTTGCTTATCTCACCTACAAGGTATGAGCCTGTGTCATCACAGCTTGTCTATAAGCATCCAGGGATAATTAAAGTTATAGACCAATAAAAGTCCTTGGTACTCCACCCCAACTTGGCCAGTTGCCACACAGATGAATGTATTGACATGAAAGAAATGGCTTAGAAGTGATTGAAGTAACAGTTGTATTGCATTGCTACAGGAGGGGAAAATGCAATCTGTATTATCAGTGGAGTCAATAAATGCAGCTTTATTAGGGTAGAGTGAAATATGATCTATGTGATAGAGGGGACAAACCTTGGAATTGGACATTAGACAGCCATGAGTATGAAAACTTACTGTGAGACGCATTAGCTCTGTGACCCCGAGGAAGCGATTTCACTTCTCTGAGCCTTAGTGGCCATCTTTGTAAGATGTGGTTAGTAGTATCTTCCTTGCCAGATTAATATGAGAGTGACTAAAAACACAATTCATGAAGGTAACCACTCTTTCTCATCTATCCCTTCTCTCCCAAAAAGGAGCTGCATTCACCGTGGAGAATTTATGTAGCCCCTCAAGTTTCTAGGAAAGATGCTAGGCTAAAAATATATCAACCTAATTAGCTTTATAGAATTTTGAACTTAGGCCAACACACTTTCGTTTGTTGCACTTAACCCAGAGCTTCAAGTGTGAATAATTTCTGTCTGGATCCACGGTCCCTAGATGCAGATGATCATCACGTCCACGCGACGGAAGTGTTGGCACCACCAGGCAGAGCTGGAGTCTCCAGAAAGCCTCTGGAGCTGCCTATCAGACATGTCAGCCCTGAGAGCATCTCTGCTTTTACTGGATAAATGAAAAACTAGACTCTATTATTACAAACATCTAACGTATTACCAAGTTTATATCCATTTTATAAAGCAAGAAATAGTTGCCATCTATTAGTTTGTGTCATTGTCCCATTTTTTATATGGCAGAATATGTCCAAATCACCACAGAAGCACTCACAAGACTAAATCCAAAATGTGTATAATAAAATCAAAGTGTATAATAAAATGAATTAGACATGACTTAATCAGATCCAAAGGTCATATCCACAGTGGTGTTTATGACATTTTTAATTCCCAGGTTTTTAAGAGTTTCAAATGAAATCAATCAGTGCCATTCCCTGGCACATCACAGGCCAAAGAATGGTGGTTCCAGAGCTGCTCAGTCCACTCCACCCAGAGTTAGCTGCAGCATGACAATCTGCAGGCCTGGAGGAATCTGTGCAAAATTACAGGAAACGTTTCTTCCAGCAACTTATGTTTACAGTGATTTTACAAACACTTTCAAGATACACAGTATAGGGTGGCGCCTGTGGCTCAAAGGAGTAGGCCTCTGGCCCCATATGCCAGAGGTGATGGGTTCAAACCCAGCCCTGGCCAAAAACTGCAAAAAAAAAAAAAGATACACAGTATATTGTGGAACCCAACTTCTATCAAGAACTATGGAAATTTCTGAACACAAAGCACTGCAGAATTTCTGAAAGGTATAGTAGTAGCAGCAATGACATTGGGTCTCAGACCATCTGGCTTTCTCCTGACATAAAGTACGAGAGATCTCAAAGAGTACAGACTCTTCACCTGGGAGACCATCTATAGCTTAAATTACTATGTCAGAAGCAATAACTGTCGGCTTCGTTCTTGGTACCTATCAATATTAGAGAATGGTCCTCTTTCTGAATAAGACATCCTTTAACACAATGAGATGGGAATTGGAGAAAACAAAAATTTATTAAAGGGTTTCAATTCTTCCTTTTCCCCCAGCAAGTAAAATACAAGGCAATGTCCAGATCATTTAATTATCACCGCATAAGTTCTCTTTTTTGCCTGAAGTGAAAATCTTCTGAAGAACTCTGGGTTGGCAAAGTTGGGCCAGTTCACGCAAAGCTGAAGATCGGCCTTTACATAAAGGATTTGTTCTGTAAAATTTGAATTCAGTCAAAAATGCCATGTTTGGGGCAGCGCCTGTGGCTCAGTGAGTAGGATGTCAGCCCCATATACTGAGGGTGGTGGGTTCAAACCCAGCCCCAGCCAAACCACAACAACAAAAAAAAAGCCGGGCCTTGTGGGGGGCACCTGTAGTCCCAGCTACTCTGGAGGCTGAGGCAAGAGAATCACCTATGCCCAGGAGTTGGAAGTTGGTGTGAGCTGTGTGACGCTGCCATGGCACTCTACCGAAGGTGATAAAGTGAGACTCCATCTCTTAAAAAAAAAAAAAAGATGTGACTCAGCGCCTGTGGCTCAATCAGCTAAGACGCCAGCCACGTACACCTAAGGTGGCGGGTTCGAATCCCCAGCCTGGGCCCGCCAAACAACAATGATGGCTGCAACCAAAAAATGGCCGGGCGTTGTGGTGGGCGCCTGTGGTCCCAGCTACTTGGGAGGCGGAGGCAGGAG
>CAUYQV010062261.1:0-31588 GCA_963574575.1 Galagoides demidoff
TCCAAATGGAGCCCTAGACTATGGGGAAAGGGGAGGGGGGAGGGGAGGGGGGAGCGGAGGGGGGAGGATGGGTGAAGAGAATGATATTGTGGGGATCACGCCTATGATGTATCCTATTAGGGTACATGTGAATTTGTCTAAAGGTTGAATATGAATGTCTTAACACAACAATTATGAGAAAGTCATGATGGCTATGTTATCCAGTTGGATGAAAGTTTTCCAAACTGCATATGGAAGCAACACACTGTATCCTATGATAGAATTAATGTACACAATTATGATCTAATAAAAAAAAGATTATAAAATAAAAAAATAAAATAAAATAAAATAAAAAAATAGAAAAACTAGCTGGGCATTGTGGTGCACACCTGTAGTCCCACACTACTGGGGAATCTGAGGCAGGAGGATCACTTGAGCCAAAAGTTTGATGCTACTGTGAGCTATGATGCCACAGCACTCTACCCAGGGCAATAGAGTGACACTGTCCCCAAACAGTTAAATACAACCATAATAACAATGTATGTTTAGAAGCTGCTCCCCCGCGTGCTCACTGGCGCCCAGGCTCCTTACCCGTCCTGCTCTCTCCTGTAGCCTGATTGCTGAGATCCCCACTGTGAGTCACCACACACAGCGTGTACTTCCTGCCGGGAATGAGGCCGTGGAAACGCCACTCTGTCAAGTCCTTGTCCTTCCAGTTTTCTTTCTTTGTGCCATTGGGATGGTAGAGTATCAACTCGTAAAAGTCGAAGTCCCCAGAGGCTGGGCTCCAGCTGAACCAGAGGCTGTCTGTTGTGTTCCGGTTGGAGCCCTGGAGATGACCCACAGAGGCTGGGACTTAAACAGAAGAAAATCTCTTAGGACAAAGCAGAAACGAAGGCCCTCGGGCCCTCAGACAAGAACATGCGCCGTGCTGGGCACCTGTGGAGTCAAATGCCGCCTGCACTGCAGGTCACAGAGGGTTAGGCGCGTGTGGCCTACAGACGTGGTGCGGATTCAAATAGACACAGACACACAGGTGGTAACTTCTGTGTGCTTGCCGTGCACACCCTGATAAACATGCAAAATGAGATCTTCCTAAATGCTCAATCAATACTCGGCAAAGGGTTTGCAACTTAGCTCATGAAAGGTCCAGAAAATGTTCATAAAAGGTTCTAGTTCCTCCTAGTCTGGCCTGTCTCACCAGCAGCCGCCATCCCATGACAGCCCTCTCTGGGTCTCCTGGTCTCCTCGCCACCCCCTTCAGGTTCCTGGTTCTCTTACACTCTTCCTATACAATCTGTATTGGCACAAGCTCGGTAAGGAAAAGAAATGTTAACAGCCAGGGCTCCTCATGTAGACATTAGTCACACTGCCACCTGTCCCACAGAGATTAAGCTTTGTTATTCTTTGGAGGGTGAAGATAGTTGTCACCTGTTGGAGGAACTTTGTTTATTTATTTGACACAGAGTTTTACTCTGTCACCCTGGGTGGAGTGCCGTGGCATCACCTCAAACTCTTGGACTCAAGTGATCTTCTTGCCTCAGCCTCCTGAGTGACTGGAGACTATACCTAGGTGCCTACCACCATGCCTAGCTAGTTTTCTATCTTTTGGTAGAGATAGGGTCTCACTCTCGCTCAGGCTGGTCTGCAACTCCTGAGCTCAAGCAATCCACCTGTCTCGGTCTCCAGAGTTCTAGAATCACAGGTGTGAACCACCACACCCTGCCTGTTAGGGGATCTTTAAATGCTGATGGGCAGATAAGAGAAGGGATGCAGAGGGCGGGTGGCCCTGGGAATGGCAATGCTGGCGATCATGTTATGGTTCCATTCCCTTCCAGGACAGACTGAGAATTCTGCTGCTGTCCTCGGCATTTGTCTTCAAGTGGTTCCCCTCACCCATCTTCAGGTCTCAGCTAAAATGCCTTCCCTATCTAATCACTGCCACAACACATTGTTCATTTCTTTCTCAGAATTTAAGGTGTTTCAAAATCATCTCCCTTTAAAATCTGTCCTAATCCCCTGCCTTCTCCCCTAATGTAGAGCCCTTTGATGTCAAGGGCCTTGTCTGTCTGTTCACTGTCCTATTCCTGCAGTCAGCCATGTGCCAGGTACCAACAGCACCCAAACTACAGTCAGAAGAGAAAAAAAAATGAATAGGCGATAAAGGACTCAAATGACAAGGGAAAAAGGAGATTCTGTTTCCTATTTACAGCCCAGAGAGCTGTCTCTATTTCTCATGGTCCTGAACTTCCCATGTCATCCAGCACTGTGTTCCCAGGGCACAGCAGTCACTGTTCGCTGTCCAGTCCATGGTGACTGTCTCTGGTCCTGTCCTTCACTCATCTATTTCCAGTGGGATGCTGAAGGGCCAGGCCTGCACCGAGCTGTGCTGGGTTACGTACAGTCTTCCCGCACAGCCTGCCAGCAGGTGCAGGAGCCAGATTCATTCTTCACCAACCCCCAACAAGTGAAAACATGAAGCCAGTGCCAAAATGAGCCACAAATTATTTATGTATAATCAAAGGTGTGATTTAGGGTCTAACAGCCTGAAAGTCATGAGTTTCACGTTAAGCTACATCCTGGATAGAACAGGAAGCTAAGGTCAAATCACAGAGAAGCCTAGGAATGCTGTGAGAGTTGCCTTCCTGCCAGGTCTTACCTGTCCGGCCGAATATGAAAGACTCATTGGACAGCTCCCCACTGTGAGTCACTATCACCATCTTGTACATCCTGCCTTGCAGCAACTTCTGGAAAGAGAAGCTCCGGACTTGCGGGTCGACCTGCGCCCTCTCCTGCAGGGTGCGGTCTGGGTTGTACAGGAAGATGTTGTAGCCGCCGAGCTCCCCCACCGATGGTGTCCAGCTGAAGGCCAGATGCCCAGTGGAGTTATCTGCGACCTTCAGGTCGGTGACAGCTGCTGGGACTGGGAAGTCCAGGACCAAGAAGGTGACGAAGGGGAGGCAGTGGGTGGGAAAGGAAGGGGACAGGCAACAGGAAGGAAGTCAGATTCGGGGACATGGGAGAGAGAAGCAGGAGGAAAAGCTCACACCATCTGAAAAGTTTCATGTCAGGTTTGCGCCCGCTTTGGGCTTTTGTGCTACCTCTTGGCAAGGGGGACAAGTGCTGCTGGAAACAGCTCCTGGCCAAACCGTTGGCCCTGCTGGCGCTGCTTGAGATGCCAGTGGAGCCAGAAGGCGAGTTTCAGGACACCCTGAACCCCCTTTCTCAGGCTCCTTTTGCTTTCTCCCTCCTTATGCCAGAGCCTTACACGTGGGCATTTCCCACGGCTCCATCCCTGGGCCTGTCATTTACCTTGTGGATCCACCCAGCATCTTGGGCCAAACCTTTTTGTGTCCAGCTCAGCTCTCCTCAGAGCTCAGGCCCACACTCCCCCCACATGCCTGTGCTCCCTTTCTCTGCAAGTCATTCAGGCGTCTCAAACCAACACAGTAGTCTAGGTGCCCCCAGACCCTCCGTCCTCTGGCTTCTCCTGTCTCTCTTAACAGTGTCACCTTTTAGCAAGCGTCCCAGGTAGAAACCTTGAAGTCTTCTCTCCCTCTTACTATAAGGTACTCAGCCACCAAGTGCCACCTTATCTAATGCAGAAATACATGACTATATCCACTGTTCTTCATCAGGGTGCCTGTATTATTTTATTTTAGAGTTAGAGTCCCGCTCTTTTGCTCAGGCTGATCTTAAGCAATCTTCCTGCTTCAACCTCCTGAGCTGCTGGGATCATAAGCATGCACCACTGTGCCCAGCGCTGACTTAGCATTTGACCCTTACTGTATCACACCTGCAGCAGGCTCCTGTCCCCACAACCTCTCTGCTCCCATCCCCACACTCATGCTCACTCACTCTGTTTCAGCCTCTTTACTGTTTCCAACAGGTCAGACGCAGGGTCGGTGCCTGCTGTCAGGTCTGCCTGAGAATATTGTACCCCAAACACCTGCCTGACTTTCTCACTCCACATGACCCCTCCCCCAGGGTCTGTGTTACCTAAAATTGCAAGTCCCCAACCCTTGCTATTCTACCTTCCTACTTTAATCCTTTTTCTTGGTATTTATTATCATCCCACCTGCCATATCTTTTACTTATTTTGTTCCTTACCTTTCCTCTCTACTACAATGTAAGGCTCATGACCATAAGAACTTTCTGTGTTCACTCCTGTGTATCCAATATTTAAAACAGTGCCTGGCAGGTAGTATGTGCTCAGTAAGGAATGAATTCATGAACAGGTCCCCTCACCTGTGGTTTCTTCTCCTTCTAGTCCATTCCCACTTGCTATCTGACTCAACTTCTTGTTTTCTCTTTTTTAAAAGATAGGGTCTTGCTCTGTCACCCAGGTTGGAGTACAGTGTATGACCCCAGCTCACCGCCCAATCCCACCTGCTCTCCACACTCCCCAGTGTTGGATCTGGGGACATTGCTGGACATTGCTCTCCGATCTGCATGTCATCTTTATCACAATGCACTGTCGTTATTCATCCATGTATCTGTCTCTGCAGCTGCTCAGCCAGCTCTCTAAGGACAAGAAGTATACCTGATTCCTTGCTAGGTCCCTATCAACCTACCCCAAACCCTCTCTAACCTAGCTACTTAATAAATAAATAGTTAACCAATTAGACCAATGTGATTGTCTGAATAATGGCCCCAGACATGTCCACATCCTAATCCCCACAACCTGTGAATGTGTCACTATATGTGGCAAAAGAGACTCTGTAGTTGTGATTAAGTTAAGGATTTTTTTTTTTTAAAGACAGATTCTCACTATGTTGCCCTTGGTAGAGTGCTGTAGCATCACAGCTCATAGCAACCTCAAACTCTCATGCTTAAGTGATTCTCCTGCCTCAGCCTCCCAAGTAGCTGGGACTATAGGTGCCTGCCACAATGCCCAGATATTTTTTTTGTTGCAGTTGTCATTGTTGTTTAGCAGGCCGAGGCGGGGTTTGAACCTGCTGTACTTGGTGTATGTGGCTGGTGCCATAACCACTGAGCTATGGGCGCCAAGCCTAAGTTAAGAATTTTGAGAAAAAGAGGCCATCCTCCACTGTCCAGGATGTGACCAAGGTAATCACAAAAGTCTTTAAAAGGTGGAAGGAGGCATGAGAAAGAGATGTGAAGTGTTGGAGAGATGCAGAGGTTGGAGCAATGTCATTGCTGAAAGGGGGATGTGAGTCAGGAAGGTCGGCAACCTCTGGAAGATGAAAAGGTCAAGGGACGGATTCTCCCCCTACAGTCTCTAGAATGAACAGAGTCCTGATGACACTAGACTTCTCCATTTTAGTCCTGCAAGATCCATTTTCAGATACTACCCTGATGAATTTGTGTGTTTTAAGCCACCAAGTTTGTGATGATTTATCACAGCAGCAATAGAAACTAATAGTGCCAGACTTACATGTAATGAAAACTTAGAATGAGTGGGATGGGCTCAAGCCTGTGGAGATGGGCTGAACTGACACTGTGCCAGTGGTGAAGCAGGGTGAATGTTCCCATGGTGTCAGGAAATAGTTCCACCTCCTGGAGGTGCTCCATCTCTCCGCCCTGGGATTCTTACACCACAGCAGGCATTGGAGATACCTGGTACCAAACATGGAGGGTTGCTGATTACCTGTTCTGCCTTCAGCCTGAGCTTCCTTGCTGAAGAGACCTCCACTGACAGTTAGGATCTGAATCTTGTATTTCTTGCCTGGTGTTAGATCTTCAAATTTGTGTTGCTTGGTGTTGGCTGGCCGTGACGTGTTGCTCAGAAGGTCCCCATGTTCGTTTTGAAGCAGGATATCATACCTTTCTGCCACACCTGCAGCTTTTTGCCAGCTCACTATTAAGGAATGACTGCTGTAGGCGTTGTCCGCAGTTATCCCCTGGACAGACGCTGGAACTGCACAGGAGCACGAGAAGCAGGAGAGTCAGGCTCTGTGATGGGTGAAGCAGCCACTGAGGTAGAAAATGGGGCCTCTGCTTTATCTGTGCTGCACTGACACTTCCTGTGTGCCCTTACGGGAAATAGGGGGCAAGTATTTCTTGGCTTGACTTATTGATTACTTTGATTTTCCATTTTTTCCCCTTGAATTTAGACAGGATCTTAAAGTCAAACAGGTAGAAAAGATAGTGAAAGTGGCACTGATAAATATGGGAGTGGCACATACCTACGTATTTAGAAAGTGGAAGAACGCAGAACAAAGTTTATTCAGTAAGTGTAATTTGGATGGGTGAATTATATCGGTGTGGACTTTAATTCCCAATATTAACTCAAGTCAGAACTTCAGGCCCTGACTCAAGCTGTAGTTATATACTAGTATTTATGCTATTACTCCTGATCTGAAAGGCAAAATAGTGTTATTTACTAATAATGTTTTCTGTCCTCAGTTCATTTCTGTTCTCGTTCTACATAACCTTCTTAGGAAATTTCATTTACTTCCATGCTTTGAATTGTCGCCTAGAAAGTGGCAACTCCCAAATTTAAACTTTCAGCTTAGATGTCTGTCTTATTCTGGTAAATTGCATCTCTCCCTGGATGGTCCAGAGACACCCAACATTCATGATGTCCAAACTGGACTCTTCATCTCCCTCCCCGTTTTTATTGTCCTTTGTTCCTGTCTCTTGGTCCAAGTCAGAAATGTAGGCCCTCAGTCTTGTACGTATAATCAAACACAAGTTTCACACTTTCTTTTGAACCTCTCTGTGCTTTCCTTCTCGACTGTGGCCTCTGAGGACCACATCATCTCCACCATACACGGTTGCCAGGCTCTTGACCAGCCCCATTCTTCCCCACCTCCACACTGTGTCTGGCTCATTTTCACAAAACTCCCATGCTCATGGCTCTGGATTAATTCTACAAACGTTAACAGGCATACAAGGCCCGTTGCCATTTGGCCTACCTACTCGCCTGCGGCAGGGCTCACACTCTTTCTTCTAGAATGCTAGACAGTTCGTGGGTCCTCAAGAAAGCCACGCTCTCTCTGGCAGGCTTTTCCTTTTTCTGTTAGAACCCAATTCACATTCTACCTGGATGACTCTTACTCTGCATTTAAGTATCACTTCCTTCTGGACGCTTTCTCTGACGTTCCACAATTGCTCTTATTTTCCCGCTTGCCATTTTTACTTTTCTGTCTCCTTCACTAGATTACAAGGTTCTTGAGGTCGGGGGCTCTGGCTGGCTACTGAGGTCCCACTTTCTAGCATAGTGCTTGACCTAAGGCTGGAGATACATAGATACAGCTGTAAATATGGATTCGGGTTTGAAACAGAGGCATCGTAGGGCACGGCATAGAAGTCCCAGGCCCTACAAGGAAGTAAATGGTCACAGAACGTGAGACATCTACGAAGCTGCGTGTAGACAGAGCATGAGATTTGGAGCCAGATGGCCCTAGATTTGAGTTACAGTTCTAGCTCTGATTATAAGCATCCTTGAGAATGTTTCATAAACTTTCCAAGTCTGACTTTACTCATCTGTAAGATGAAGTTAATGACATCTACCTCGTAGTGGGACTAGAGATCATTTTAAATGCCTACCATAGTGAAGGCACTTACACTTTGTTTTTATTTTAAAAATAATATATGAATATGGTGGTGTCCATGGCTCAAAGGAGTAGAGTGCCAGCCCCATATACCAGAAGTGGCAGGTTCAAGCCCAGCCCCAGCCAAAAACTGCAAATGCCCCCAAACAACAAGAAACCAACAACACATAAATAGTGATACTAATATAAATAGATGAACACATTACTCATTTATTTGATACTTGTTACTTAGTTATCCCAGGTAAAGTAGATGACCTGGGTGTATATTTTTTCTTCAAAAAATTTTTTAAGAAAAGGGAGAAATTTTGAAAAACAGAAGTCTGCCTGTTAAAATTAAAAATTTTATAGCCTTTAGCAAACATAAAAATTTATTCAGACATTGTGTTTCTAATTACTTTTCATTTGTTTTGAAAATCTTTATTAAGAAAGAAAAATGAAACTGAAAAAAAACAAAAGAGGTTTGATACCAAATTTTAAAAAGAAAGAAAAATGAAAACATGGGAAAGACTCTTCAAATGATATTGAATTGTACAAACTTAGGTGGTTTTAAATTTGGGAGTTTTGATTGGGGGATGCCTGCTCCACTGTGGAGAACCAGGAGACATTTGCCCATCTGGCCTTTTACCAGCTGGACACTCACCTGTCCGCCCGAGCGCGTCTATCTGATTCTGCAGGGACCCGCTGACTGAGGTAATCACGATGTGGTACTGTTCCCCGGCCTCCAGCCTGTGGAAGGTGTGCTCAGAGACGTGCTTGGGGAGAGTCTGGGACTCCACCTTTTGATTCTGACTGAATGCAGACACCGTGTAGGAATCAACGTCGCCACTACCCGGAGACCAGTGCACGGTCAGGCTGTCTGTTGCTCCATTAGAAGAAACGTGAATATTTTTGACAGCACTCGGAACTAAAAAAAGAAAATACGTGGAGAAACCGTCCCTTAGGGAATGGACTGTGGAGGTTTCCAGCCAAAGTTCTCATGCTCATGTTTCGGCATCTACTGAAAGAACACCCATGAAGAAAAGTATCATTTTGCCATTTTTCTCTGACTTTTCTGAAGTTGATGAGGGAAAGCTGAGAGGGAGATCTGGGTCACTGGGTGGAAATGAAGAAGGCTGATGACATGACCAGAGGCTAGTTAGATGGCCTTGGTCCACGTCTGTTATTTTCATTTACTAGCTGTGGAATTACAGATGAAATACCTAACCTCTGTAAGTTTCGGTTTCTCTATCAGAAAAGAGGCAATGATGAAAATAGTAATCAGCCTGCGGAGTCGTGAGGACTGAGTAAGGTGTAAAGTGCTCTCTGCCGTCTGGCTCATGGTGAACTGTCAATACACATCGACTATTACGGGAACACTTGTAAGAGTTCCAAAGAGGTGATTACCAAGCAACGGAGTCATTTACGCTTCATCTGAACGCCTCACAAGCACAGCTAGTCACACCAATTCAATGCTGTTCTCTGAAAGCCTTCCCCCCAGACCCCACCCTTCCCAATACTACACTTTGTTAACAAAGCTTGGACAATATCTTTTTTACTCTCAAGATTTCCCCCTTCTATCCATCTCACTTTTATCCCTCCAAACCTTCCTTTGAAAATGCTCAGGCTACCCGAATGTTAAGTACCCGACTGCATCGACTCGGATTCGAGAACAGTATTTCAAATTACCTGTTAAGCCTTCGATGAAGGCTGACTGCTGCACATCGCCACTGATCGTCAAGACAAGAATTTTGTACTGGCGCCCTGGTGTTAGGGAAGTGAACCTGTACTCGGTGGCGGTATTGACCAGGTGAAAAGGAGGGAAGACTTTCATGTCATTGAAGAGCAGCTGGACCTCGTACTGGTCCACATCTCCACTGGCTGGTGACCACGTCACCTGCAAGGTGTCCGTGCTCCTATTACGCAGCGTTAGATCCTTAATGGGCTCCGGAACTAGGGAGGAAAATGAGAAGACACTTTTGGAAAGGAACTGATCAGAGTTTATCTTCACAATAATTCATGAGCCACACTCAAGGAACTGGCAACACATCTTCCATCTTCCTTCCCCAAGTAAACCACTTGAACTACTTCATGCATAATTCAACAAGAAAAATTGGAAGCAATGATTAAAAATTGCGATTTTTTTTTCCTCTGACAGAAATCTTATAATGCTAAATGTTGGTAGAATATAATTATAAAATGCGTTATGATCTTAATCGTAAAATAAAACAGGAAGTCTAGAATTTTGATGCCACAATGCAGGAAGATAGGAAAGAAAAACAAGACACTGGGTCTTCCTGCTCCCCACTATGCTTGCTTTTACCTACCAACAAATATGCTACAATTATAGGCGATGGCTTGGCTGAAATGATGTCAGCCCCAAGTGAGAGGAACTGGGAATGTGATGTTCTAATTAGTAAGGAGAGAAAATTCAAGGTTCAGATAAATTATTTACTCAGTGATCTTCCAGTCCAACCAACGTCAGATTTTACGATCATTCTACTTACTGGTTCTCCCGTTCCCTTGTTCACTGGCTTCATACTGTCCACTTTTTGTGCTGACAGTGACACTGTACAACCGTCCAGGGATGAGCTGAACAAATATACACTCATTTTCTGACTTGGGAATGCTCTTCTTTTGAATGAAGTTGTTTTTGTTTTTAATGGTGACTTCGTAGTAATCAAAGTCTCCGGAGGCGTGCACCCAGGACACCTTCAAACAGTCGCTCCTGGCTGAGTTGCTGACACTGATTCCCTGCACCTTGTCAGGCACTGGAAAAGAAAACAGAGAATATCTACTGGAGTGACGATCCCGAGTGAGCAGCTGAGCAGGATGACAACCTGGGGCGGCAAAACACAGTGAGCAGATTTTACTCGGTGTATTAGAAAGAAAAATCATAGATTTTTGGATTGCAAATTTCTGGAGGGGAAAGATAGTCACACTACTTGGAGTGATTAAATAGGTCTCCTCATAGAACCCGATGAAGCCATCCTAATCCTATCATTTGCCCCCACAAAATGTCATGTATGACACAGAACACCAAATGGGGCAACTGATGATTAACACGGACGATTGGTGATGCTGTTAACAATTCTAACATGCCTTGGTGACTCAAGACGCAATAAGAAGTTCCCAGGAAAAGTACAAACAAAACACTTGAGAAGGGCAATGGAAGAAGAGGAAACACACAGGTTAGCTGCATGAAGCCCAGATTGTCCGTGTCATTGGGGATCGAGGAACTGCAGGTCGAGACCACAGTGGAACACCATTTTGTATCCATTTTAATGGCCAGGTATAAAGACCTGATAAAACTAAGTTTTGGAAAGGACATCTTTCTGCAGGTGAATGGATAATGAAGACGGGGAATACTACAAGTTCTTCAAAACACAAAAATATAGATATTTTTACCCTTGACATCAAAACACAAAATATAGATTGAACTGATCAATGTAAAAAGTAAAATCTTTAAGATTGCATACTACATTAAGAATACCCTCCTCCTTTTTTGAGTCAGAGTCTCACTCACCCCAGTCAGAGTGCCACGGTATCAACCTAGCTCACAGTAGCCTCAAACTCCTTGGTTCAAGTGATCCTCTTGCCTCAGCCTCCCAAGTACCTGGGATTCCAGGTGCTACCACAATGCCCAGTGAATTTTTCTATTTTTAGTGGAGACAGGATCTCACTCCTATCTGGCTGGTCTTGAACTCCTGAGCTGAAACAATCTACCCAACTCAGTCTCCCAGAGTGCTAAGATTACAGGCATGAGCCACCACATCTCCCACTTTTTAAAATAATGTTAAAGCAACTAAAATTTTAAAAACCTGTAATTTTATTGATAGGTCTGAATATAGATGTAATAAACTATGCAAGATAGAAAGCTTGGGAGAGATAAACACAGGAGTCAAGCTGTTGTTTACCTTGGGATAGATGAGGAGGGTGGGAACCACACGATTTGATATAGGTTATTATTAAGGTCTTAGCTTTGATTTTAGATAGTGGCTTCCCATGTGCATGTTAAATTATTAGAAATTACTAACCAGATGCCTAAAACATAAGAATAATGATTGATGCATGTGGTTTCCTGAACCAAGAATTTTGTGTACCTGAGTTTCTCCCCAATAAATATGTAAACAAACAACAATCCAGTGTATTCACAGCTTCCTCCTCAACCAACTAATAAACAAATGCATGTCACCAGGAACACGGTAAAATAAGGCATTCTGCATGTAGAACATGGTCCTTAGGAGATTCTAGTTTTTTGCTTGGGGCTGAACGTATAACAGGCCATAGACTCCTTACTATTTGACTGTAATTGGACATGATAAACACTAAGGAGGAGGAGCATTGAGAGGGGCAGGAACTCGACGGAGGCTGCTGACTTTCCGTCCTGACACTCGCGTGTCCTCTCAGCCCAACAGCAGGTATGTGAAGGGATTTTTGCTCTTCTGCTCTAGTATTCTCTTCTACTTTGCTTCCAAATCATGAAATGACCCAGAAATTTGAGTATTTTGGCATGTGAGCTACATTGTTTTACAATACCTCTCACACCTATGAGGCCCATCAGCGTCCTTCGTTGGACGACATTTTCTGGTTAGTTTTGGAACATAGCTCACCACAGGCAAAGACAGGTATGCCGTATGCAGGATATTTACCTGAAACCAACTGCAGTGTTGCTGAGATTTAGCCAATGCAGAGTTAAGGAGAGGAAATTATGAGCTGACAGTGTATGCATGGGCTAAGAAAGGTCAGTCATCCGGGCAATTTACTGAAGGCAAAGCAACAATTCCAGGAGGAAAAGCCAGGCTGAATGCCACGCTAGTCAATAAGGGGCTCCCCAGGTGGACTGGGGTAATTTGTGAGGCCTGCCTTGCTACACAATGAGTTGATGTGATACAGAATTAGAAATATCAGCATTTTTGCCCCAAGAAGAACAAGAGCATTAGAAAAGGAAAAGGGCATTAAGATAATCCATGAAAATCAACCAGACAACAACTCAGACACAACTGCCCAGTTACACTCATCTGATTTGCCTTGATTCATGCACCAAATCCCAAGCTGATGCTGGTGAGATTTGAGAGGATGCATTAAGTAAAGGATCACTTATCTTGCATTTAAAAATAATCTCAGCAAAAGGCCTTGCAGTGGTAAAGTCAGATGGTTAGGAAATGTTCATTAAGTGACATTGATGGGAAATAAGAGGTTAGTATTGGGGTGACATATTGTTGAGTTTTGGTGATTTGGGGGCTCCAGGTTCACCATCATTATGAGACTACTGACATCAGTCTGCTTTGGAAATGGAAATATGCTTTTCAGAGCTCAACCATTACTGTGATCATCAGTATAGCTAGACTTTAAGTTATCTGAGGGTAGGGATAGGCCCATCCTGTCCATGATCAGCCCTCTTGACACAGACACAGTGTGATGTAAGGGACACAGCCCTGGAGTGAGGCCGAGCTCCGCTACTGGTCAGCCCTGAAAACTCGGAGAAGCGACAAACTCTCTCTCTCAGGACTCTCTTTGTCTCCAAATTCTAAGGATCCTTTCTTTCTTTCTTTCTTTTTTTTTTTTTTTGAGACAAGAGCCTCAAGCTGTCCCCCTGGGTAGAGTGCTGTGGCATCACAGCTCACAGCAACCTCCAACTCCTGGGCTCAAGTGAGTCTCCTGCCTCAGCCTCCCCAGTAGCTGGGACCACAGGCGCCCGCCACAACGCCTGGCTATTCTTTGGTTGCAGCCATCATTGTTGTTTGGCGGGCTGGGCTGGATTCCAACCCCCACCTTGGGTGTATGCGGCTGGCGCCTTAGCCACTTGAGCCACAGGCACTGAGCCCTAAGGATCCTTTCAATTCTAGCCTTGTGTAGCAGTTAAAACCATCACAAGTGGTTCTTAACCATTTTGGGGCCATAGAAATGATGATAATCTGATAAAAGCCTTGAAGTTTCTCTTTCCAAAGAAATGCACACACCTTTCCTATTCCCAAAACATTGTGGATAATTTCCAGGGTTACTATATTCCTAAAGTCTGCCCCTTATCTAAGAGATTTCCGATTATTTGTTTATGAAAAATTTGAGTTCCTACTAGGTTGCAGGCCCTGTTCTAGGTATCAGAATAGTGTCAATTGTCCCAGTTCTTCATGGAAAAAGTGACATTTTTAAATGCAAAAATCAATCCATAGCTTAGTAGGAAAGTTTTGACAACATACTAATGACAATCTT
Source organism: Galagoides demidoff (assembly GCA_963574575.1). Classification (NCBI taxonomy): domain Eukaryota; kingdom Metazoa; phylum Chordata; class Mammalia; order Primates; family Galagidae; genus Galagoides; species Galagoides demidoff. The sequence continues at coordinate 13,689 of CAUYQV010062261.1, forward strand.
AGTCAGAAATCTCAGATGTAAACTCCAGAAAGCACAGATATATTGGGAATATGGTATCTGTCTACACTTAGTTCTTTTCAGCACCTTGAAGACAAGAGATTTGTTTTCTGGGCGGCGCCTGTGGCTCAAAGGAGTAGGGCACCAGCCCCATATGCTGGAGGTGAAGGGTTCAAAACCAGTCCCAGCCAAAACCACACACACACAAAAAGAGAGATTTGTTTCTTTTGTTAAGACTTTTGCTCCCTAGTCACAGAACTATGAAAAGTTCACATTTTCACCTGGTGTGAGAAAGGATGAATAGTGACCTTGACCAACAGATGTTTCAGGAAGGGTTTCAGGACAGACAGCATCACAGGCTCTGGAGTCATTTAGAACTGGATTTAAATTCAGGATCTGAAACTGACTAACAAGGTAAACAGTTGGGCAAGTTACTCAACCTTTTTGAACTTTAGCTTCCTGATCTGTAAAGTGGGAATCATACTGACTAGCTCACTGAAGAGTTGATAGGAATTCTTTTCTATGTGTAAAGCTGGGTAACCCCTCGGTGCTCCCTGACAGGAATACTGTTTATGTGATATAAACTCTGCCGCAAATGCTACTTTAATCTTACTCTAAAGGTGATACCTGCTCCCATCAGGAGTTTCTTGGGTCAGAATTTGGGAACTCCCTGAGACTTCTGTGCTCTCAGGCGCTTTCAGCCCCTCTCACCTGTCCGCTCTTGGCTGTAGGATCGGTTTTGGAACTCGCCACTCCGTGTAGTTATGGACACGTTGTAGAGGCGGCCCGGGGTGAGTGAGCTGAAGGAACACTCGCTGACAGACTTGGCGATGACGAGGGACTGGACCACCGTGCCGTGGTGAGAGAGGGTCACCACGTAGCTGTCTATATCGCCGGGCGCGGGCAGCCAGGACACACGGAGGTAGTCGTTCCGGCCGGAGTTGTTCACCGTCACTCCACTCACGCTGGAAGGGACTGTGATTTTAAAAGGCGAGAATTTTTAAAAAGAAAACATAATCAAAAGTTCGAGTCATCTATTGTGGTCAGCAAAACCCTGGGCTCAGGGAGATCTAATCTGGTCACAAAAGAGGTCACAGAAGTGTGAGGCTTTGGCTTCAGGGCCGGCAGCCGAGGGTTCTTCCAATAGAAGGAGGATCAAGGTAAGTGAGAGGGGCCTCGGGGTGCCCTGGACACGAGGACCTGCGACCGCACTGTCAGGGGCTCCTGTCTGTGACGTGTTTTAAGTGGAGGCATCGTCATGAGCACAAGTCAGGGGTTCTCTGCAGGAAGCGGAGCACACATAACAGGGCCAGTGAATCCACTGAGCCAAGCACACACAAAGCAAAGATGGTTGAAGGGAAAGGGGAAGAAGGCAGAAGCTTTCCTGAAGTTCTCATCGACTTCAGCATAGCTTCCATCTTTAATAGCTGATACTGCACACCCAGAGCCACTGGTTTTCCCTTCGCAAAGCATTTCCTGCCCTCTAGTGGCAAGACATAAGCCCGAATCGCTATCCTGGGAGCAAGGCACCCCAAATGGACCAGCTGTGGGCAGAGCGCTGTGACCCTGACAATGGCCACTCTGATGTTAGTCAGGACCGTTTGCACATCAGTGGGAGTTTAGTGACACAAACGTTTACTGAGAACCTACTCTGCCAGGTATATAAAAATGGAAACGGCATGGATGTCTTTAAGGAGTTCCTTGGTTAGAATAACAGCAAATTAGTATTGTTGTATTAAGTCAAAGTTTTTACCATAGTTCAGAAATAAACACCTAGGAAATAGTGCCTTAGTGAACAGTGGAATAAAGTCCTAAGTGGATGTGAACCACAGATGCTTTTTATCCCTAGTTAACCTACTTAGCTAAATATTTTCATATGATTGTCAATATGATCTCATGTGCTCTGACATTGTGAGTTACCCCAAAGTTTCCCTTACACTTAAAAGCACTTATCCATCACCAAAAATTATGAACATCACCCTATCGATCCACATATAAGGATATATTTTAGATACAAAGGCTAGTTAAGGGAAGCAGTGACTATAGATTTATACATGAGTATATTCCCTTGCCTCCCCTTCCCCCTTCTTCCTTCTTTCTTTCCTTCCACACTCCATCTAACCATCCAACATACTTGGTGGTCACTCTCAAAAGCAACTTCTGCTTATTTACTTACTTTTTGAGACACAGTCTCACTGTGTCACCCTGGGTAGAGTGCTATGTTGTCATAGCTCACAGCAACCTCAAACTCTTGGATTTAAGCAATCATAATCCTCTTGCCTCAGCTTTCAAGTAGCTGGGACTACAAGCATCTGCCACAATGTTGGGCTAGTTTTTCACTCCTGATTAGGCTAGTCTCAAACTCTTGAGCTCAAGCAATGCACCTGCCTCAGCCTCTTAAAGTGTTAGGATTACAGGCATGAGCCACCGTGCCTGGCCTCTTCTGCTTATTTTTTAAGCATGCCTAGTTGTTCATGATTTCCTTCTTCCTAACACTCAGCTACACTGTATTTCCCAGGCTCCCTTGCACCCATGTTACTGAGTCATTCCAGTCAGAGGAATGTTGGTGGAAGGGATGATTCTACATCTAGTTTGGTAATCTGCACCGCCTGCCCTCCATTCTCTGGAGAAATGGGAAGAATTCTGAGGACCAAGCAGCAAGGGTGTCCAATGTTTTGGCTTCTGTGCACCACATCGGAAGAAGAAGAGTTGTCGTGGGCCACATGTTAAGTACACAAACACTGACAGATGATGAGTCAAAAACAAAACAAAGCAGTCCATGCATAATGTTTGTAATATGCACCACCACCTAAGCAAAAAAAGTCCTCACATAATCCACATGGGGCCCATGGGCCATGAGATCAACACCCTGGAAGGAAAAGCCACAGATGATAGGAGGCTGGACTCCTGATTTGCTGCATGGAGAACCAACCAATAGAGGCATCCACTCAAGAACACCCACATCATAGAGTTGCATACTGAAGAAATAAGTGTGTCTAACTTAACCGATGCAACTGCAGCTCACTAGGACATGCATACCAGGTCCTCCTCCACACCGCTCCTCAACTTTGCTTTTATTTCTCCTTCTCTGCCTGACACTCAGGGTCAGGGTGAATTATTCCATATGGATTCAAAATTATAGGTTTAGAGAAATAAGTAAATGGCAGAGCTAGGGTCAGAATCTAGGCTTCCTGGTTTCCAAGCTAAGGTTTTCAGCACTCCCATCCCCAACAATGCTTCACTGATGGGTGGTGCCAAGAGCCACTGAAAGAAAGGAAAGAAGGTACCAGAAGAAAGTCTTAGGTGACAGGGTCAGCTGCCATAGAACGAGGGAAATGGCATACACCAGTGAATTTCCACCAGGACTATGAAACATTTTCAGTGACTCAGTTGCTTTTCTGGGACAGTTAATGAGGTTAATGTTCTTTGGGTTCATTAAATAGTAGGTGAGATTCATAATTTTAGGAAGAAATACATTTATGATGCCTGCACCTGCTACTCGGAATCTGAGGATTGGCCATGTAGAGGAAGGAGCCTGAAATTGAACTTATAACGATTATATACAGTTAAGTAGGCAAGGTCACGAATATGAAAGAGAGTGAAAGATACTTTGAGAGTTTGGTTTGTTTTTAAAATTTCAGTACTTGATTACCTTAACTGGGAGATAACCATTTCAAAGGAAATCAACCAACTATGAAGATAAGCTTAGGTCTCAAGTGACCATCACACCTTAGCAGAGGTTATCAGGAGTTCTGACATGTTTACTGGAGATCATAGAAAATTCAGAATTCATCCTTTCAAGCCCTTATTCATCACTAACTTCCATTCCATGTACTTTCCGGATGGTATTTAAACCTGGCTTTTAGGAAGACCAGAGATGAGTCTGCTTTGAATGTTCTTTTTGGGGGTCCCAGGTACTCAGATTTCAATTTGCGCTCATCTCCACTTCTTACCTGTTCGTCCCTCCACCACCACTTGTCGAGAGGCGATCCCTCCGCTCACTGTGGTGACCACCACGGAGTAGAGGCTGCCGGATTTGAGGGAGTGGAAGCCGTACCAGCTGGTCTCACTGGAAACACTTTCATTTTTGATGACCACGTTTTCGTGGATCAGTAAGACTTGGTAAGATTCTACGTCTCCCAGCGCCTGCGTCCAGTTAGTAAACAGACTACTGGTCATCCCTTGGTTGGCCACGTGCAAGCCAGTAACTTGGGCAGGCACTAAAACACAGTAGACAGAGACAAAACAATGATGCTTAGTCACCCCAAGGAAGAGTAAGAAAAATGAATCGAAAAGGGAGACAGACTTGAAAGTGCCAGAAATAATCTTTTTGTTGTTGCTATAGACTCAGTCCTACTTCCTGTGGCATAAGGAGAACTCCCCCTACAGAGGCTCTGCTGCTTTGAAAAAGCTGCTTGGATGGGAAATCAAAATTCTTTGGAATCCGAGGACGAGATGATGCATGCTTAGTAAGTAGGTTTGATTTTAAATTTCAAACGGTGACAGCTGCTTTTTTTGAAGCCCTATCAGGATGCAAAGCCATTAGATCAACCTCAGCTAATGGTTGTCCTGGGGTAGTATTAGGAAGTTCCTCCAACTTGATAATTAAGTCATGGTCTAGCAAACCCGTCAGTCTCTACAGGCACATGCTCAAAAGGGCCGTTATTATTATACTACATATGTGAAAATGCTACAATTATATAAACAGAATTGTAATGTATTAAAAATAATTATAATTATAGTTACTACTGAATGCCTATCAGTTAAGTGCCAGTTATGCTCTATAAAAAGGTGGTATGCTTTATAAAAATTACATTATTTGATACTCATTCAAAATGGTAAAGTTGATTTTATTATTTCCCTTTATTAAGGAGGAAACCAAAAATCATAAAATGTAAGTAATTTATTCTATATCACAGGGTGGACACATAGTCAACCTGGGGTCCAAAGCTAGGTCTGTCTAACTCCTAACCCTTTTCCTAATTAGCAATGACTGCAACTTCCAACCTATCCTTTAAGAAATCTTACACACAGATCTTGAAGTTGGTGCTTGATCGACATACATTCTTCTTGGTGTCTCTGTCCTCAATTATGATAATCAAAGGGATTGGAAATTTAGCACTCCTCTTTGTAAAGTTTACTGACTTTGGATTAAGATATGATACAAGCATACTTATTAAAAAATGCTACTGGCTCAGCACCTGTAGCTCGAGTGGCTAAGGCGCCAGCCACATACACCTAAGGTGCCGGGTTCGAATCCAGCCTGGCCCACCAAACAACAATGACGGCTGCAACCAAAAAATAGCCAGGCCGTGTGGTGGGTGCCTGTAGTCCCAGCTACTTGGGTGGATGAGGCAGGAGACTCGTTTAAGCCCAGGAGTTGGAGGTTGCTGTGAGCTATGATGCCATGGAATTCTATCCAGGGGGACAGCTTGAGGCTCTGTCTCAAAAAAAAAAAAATGCTACCACACATTCATTAGAAGATTCCATTCTAACTACAATGGCAAAAACAATTCTGAAAAAAAAAAACAAAAACAAAAACAAGGTTAAGGAGTAGCATCACTGGATTTTACTAAAAAGCAACAATAATCTAGCCAGTGTACCCTGGCAAAGGATAGAGATTGATGAGAAAGAATTGAGGGCCCAGAAATAGGCCAACAAATAGGTAGTTAGCTGATTTTTTAGAAATGGAAAGGCAATTTAGGAGAAAGGATAGTCTTTTTAACAAATAGGGCTAGAATTATTAGAAATAAACCTTTACCCATATCTCATACTGTATATAAAAATTAACTGAAAGCAGATTATAGAGCAACATTTGAAACCTAAAACTATGAAACTTCTAGGATAAAATCTTTGTGACCTTAGGTTAGGTAGATTTTTTTAGATACAACACACAAAGCATAATCTATTAAAAACACTGATAAACTATACATCAGAATTAAAAAGTTGTGATCAGTAAAATATGGTAATAAAACAGTGAAAAGATAAGCCACAGACCGGAAGAAAACATTTTCCTCACACATTTTGGACAAAGAACTTGTGTCTAGAATAAAGAACTCTCAGGCTGGGTGCAGTGGCTCATGCCTGTAATCCTAGCACTCTAGGAGGCCAAGGTGGGAGGATTGCGTGAACTCAGGAGTTTGAGACCAGCTTAAGTAAGCAAGACCCTGTCTCTACTAAAAAGTATAAAAACTAACTGGGCACTATTGCGGATGCCTGTAGTCCCAGTTGGTTGGGAGGCTGAGGCTACAGAATTGCGTGAGCCCAAGAGTCTGAGGTTGCTGTGAGCTGTAATGACTCCATGGCAGTCTACCCGGGATGATAGAGTAAAACTCTGTCTCAAAAAACAAAAACAAAACACTCTCAAAACTCAATGATAAGAAAACAAACAAATCTACTTAAAAAATGGGCAGGATGTTGGAACAGAAATTCTCCAAAGAAGATAAATGTATGGCAAATAAGCATTTGAAAGGATTCTCAAAACCATTAGACATCAGGAAAAGGCAAAGGAAAACCACATGAAATGCCACCACACCTACTAGAATGGCTGAATTGTAAAACAAAAAAGCTGACAACACCATATGTTGAGGATGAGGAGAAAGTGGAAATCTCATACATTGCTGGCAGTAATGTAAAAATTTTACAACCACTTTGGAAAGCAGTTTGGCAGTTTCTCACCAAGTTCAACACACCCTTACCATATGACCCAGCAATATGGGAGGCAGGGATCAGGAAAAGGATCTTAAGTCTAAAACGACACCTTGGACTTCCACTTCTCACTGTGTGATGGGCTAGATGCCAAGAAAATCCCTTCTATAAACACAACTGTACATGTTAATAAATCAGTGAGTTATCAGGAATGTAAGGAATTCCCAGAGACTGATAGAGAGGTAACTAGATCACTGAAGTAACCCGTTATCTTAAGAGCATCTTTCAAACTGAATTGTAAGCTTCTATTTCTGGTCTTAATTGCAGGATCTTGGAGATAGGAGGTGAACGTAGGACTTTTCTAGGCTGAAGGGGTTCATAGGTGACCCTGCACTGGGTCCTTACAGGCTGCATTCTAAGTGTAAGGTAAATAAATATTTCTTCTCTATGTTCCAAACCACCTGGCCTTGTTAGTAGTGGGTGAGGGAAAAACTTTTCTCCAAGTATTGATAATCTTAAGATAATTTCAATGTGTTTGCAATCAGAACTCATAAAAGCTGAATGATCAAGAAGACCTCAGGTTGACAATTTAGATTAAAGTAGGTCTGGTTTGATAGGAGTCCTGCCCACCTGAAAGAACCAAATGAAAGAAAATTCTTTCTGAAATCCACAGTCCAAACGAAGCTTCAAAGAATTCCCATAGGATAAAATTATAGGGAATAGACCTTACAGTATAGAAATCACAAACACTTAAGGAAAGAAAGCACCATGAGCAAAAGGTAGGAAAAGCAATAGAAAAGAGGACCTGTTTCCTAATTACCATGCACAGAATGGAAAAGAAACATTGTTAATTTGCATATAACAACAAAAGAGGAGAATGAAAATATAACTAAACAGCAGCAGCAGCAGTGCAGAACATGGGTTTGAAAGAGCGGCAAAGACAATGTCAAAGGAAGTATACAACAAGTAAAATTCAACACTCAAGGGGTAGACTTAAAAATAGATTAGACAGAGCTAAAGAAAAGGTTTAATAAACTAAAACACAAAGAGGCCAGACATGGTAGCTTGTGCTTGTAATCCCAGCACTCTGGGAGGCTGAGGCAGAAGGACTGCTTGAGCTCAGGAGTTCAAGACCAGCCTGAGCAAGAGCAAGACCCTGTCTCTACTAAAAATAGAAAAACTGAGGCAGGAGGATCACTTGAGCTCAGAAGTTTAAGGTTGCTATGGGCTATGATGACACCATGGCACTCTACTCAGGGGAACAGAATGACACTACATCTCAAACAAACAAATAAAAAATAATACTAGGCTCGGTGCCCATAGCACAGTGGTCGGGCACTGGCCGCATATACCAAGGCTGATGGGTTCAAACCCAGCCTGGGCCTGCTAAACAATAATAGACAACTGCAACAATAACACAGATAGCCAGGCTTGTGGCAGGTGCCTGTACCCCCGCCACTTGGGAGGCTGTGGCAAGAGAATCACGTAAGCTCAAGAGTTTGAGGTTGCTGTGAGCTATGAACCCCAGCACTCTACTGAGGGTGACATAGTGAGATTCTGTCTTAAAAAAAAGCAAAACACAAAAACAAAACGAAAACAAAGAAATGAGGAAATTATCAAGACTGCAGTCCAGAGAGCAAATACATGGAAAATATGAAATATAAAAACATGTCTGTGTGTGTGTTCTAGAATACCAGAGGAGACAGGGTGGGGGAAGGGGGGCTACAGAAAAGGCCAAAGGCAATATTTCAGAGTTAATAGCTGAGAATTTCCAGGATTGTTGAAAGATAATACTCTGAAAGTAGGAAAATCTCAAGCAAGGCAAAGAAAAACACATCTATATCTAGACCACTACTGTGAAAAAAACTGAACACCAAAGAGTAACGCTTAAAAGCAGGTAAACAGACTAATTCCTCAAAGACAAACAAAAACTAGACTGACAGCTGACATTTGAACAGCAACAGTAAATGACAGGAAGGCTGGAATAACATCTGCAATGTGCTCAGAGAAAATAACTTTCAACATAGAACTGAAATCCATGGGAACCGTCTTTCAAGACTGAGAGCTATAGAAAGACAGGCCCAGCTGGGTATGGTAGGGCACGTGTGGTCCCTCTGCTCAGGAGGTAAGGAGGAGGATCACCCAAGCCCAGAAGTTCCAGGCAACCCTGGGCAACACGGTGAGACTCTTTACCTAAAAATAAATATACAGGGTCTCCACAAAGTTCATGTGCAATTGCACAACCTGAATAAATAAAAATGCACCCAGAAGAAAAGCAAAAATGGAGAGAGTTTGTCCTTAGAAATTTTTAGTAAGGAAATCTGAAGAATATTCTCCAGGGTGAAGGAAAATAATGTCAGATGGAGTTTCTGAAATATAGGAATAAAAGATGAGGGAAAAGATGATAAATTGATAAGTAAATCTAAACATATTTGACTGTTTAAAATAGTAATTCCATTTTTGGGGGGTGGGGCTAATAAAAGAGAGAAACAAAGTACAGGACACAAGTGGTCTATAAGATGAACAGGGAATCTTGGTAATGACTTTGGTCCCCATTCCACTAGGGAAACGAGAGCAACCAGAGCACAACTGGGTCAGGCTCAGGCCCAGCACCCTGGGAGACTGAGGCAGGAGGATCCCTGGAATTCAGGAGTTGGAGGCCAGACTGAGCAAGAGCAAGACCCGTCTCTACTAAAAATAGAAAACTTAGCCAGGCATTGTGGTGCATGCCTGTAGACTCAGGTACTCCAGAGGATGAGGCAAGAGGATCACTTGACCCCAGGAGTTTGAGGTTGCTGTGAGCTGGGCTGACACCCACAGTACTCTAGCCTGGGCAACAGAGTGAAACTCTGTCTCAACAAAATAAAAAAAAAAAGAAAGATAGAAAAGAAAAGAAGACAACTGCCCACTGCTCCATCCATTCACCTACTGGCATCTCACACATAGACGCATTCCTAACTGACCCTAAATTTAGAGTAGCTGAGATCCTTCCTAAAACCAGTCCCCTCACTTGGGCTCCAGATCCAGATACCTTTCACTTACTCAGAGAATAACTGCAGCAATCTTCCCTCTCTTTACACCACCGTCATCCCTCTCTCTTCTAGATCATTCCCGTCTGCATAAATCATGCTGTTACTTCTACCCTGAAAATGTAATCTTGCTTTCAGCCATACTCCCTTTTTAGATGCTGTCCTATTTCTCTGCTCTCCTTGGAAACCTTGGAAGGGATGTTCTTTACTCTGTCTCAAGTTTAGCAAAATAAACCCAAGCAAAGTAAAAAGAAGGAACTAATAAGGATGTGAAAATGAGTAAAACATAAAACAAATACAGTAGAAAGGACCCATAAAACAACACCCAGGACATAATAGGCACTTAATGAATATTTATAAATTACATGTCAAATATCTAATAATTTAGCAGAGAGAACACTTGAAAACCTAAAATATGTACACATAATTTACCTGTTCTTCCTTTTATTGAAGAGGAATTTTGTAAGTCTCCACTAATGCTGGTGACTGTGGCCCTGTATTCCCGTCCAGGCACCAGGTCGGTGAAAGTGAATTCTTTAGCATCTCTGGAGAGCGGCTTGTGGATGAGCAGGAGGTCCCTGTCGGCGAGGGAAACGGTGTACTTCTCCCACTCTGCGGCGGGGGTCTGCCACATAATGCCCAGTGTGGTTTCACTGGCATGCTTGACACGAAGCTGCAGGACAGCCAGGGGGGCTGAGAGAAGACCACGGAGACCTGGGTCACTGGTGTCCCAGACACACGCACTGCACACACTTTTGAGAGCCATTCTCTTCTGTCCTAAAGAGCTCCAGTTCAACATTTTAAAAAATGAATCCTTATGAGGATTTAAAAAAAAAAAATGCTGGGCCAGGCACAGTGGTTCACACCTGTAATCCTCTGAGAGGATGAGGCAGGTGGATCGTCTGAGCTCAGGAGTTTGAGACCAGCTTGAGCCAGAGAGAGACCCCATCTCTAAAAATAGTCGGGCTTTGTGGCAGGTGCCTGTAGTCCCAGCTACTCAGGAGGCTGAGGCAAGAGAATTGCTTGAGCCCAAGAGTTTGAGGTTGTTATGATGACACCACAGTACTCTACCCTGGGCTGTGAGCTGTGATGACACTACAGTAATCTACCCAGGGCAACAGAGTGAAACTCTGTCTAAAAATAAATATATAAAAGGCTTATCACAAAAATCTTTGTTCATGTAACATAACCAGCACTAAGGACTCAAAAAGAATACTACTGGAAAACATCTCACTGGAACATGTTGTTCATTTTTGACCACACAGTTAAGAGTTTATCTCTTCATACAAGATCTGTAATACAAACATTATTTAATCTAATCTTGTCATCCATAAAACCGCAAAGAAAAGTCTATGTTTGATTATTTAGGTGGAGTTCGGAGAATGTGTTACCCCCGTAACTCGGAAAGACTGAGGCTGCTGCTGTGTTTCTGAGGTGGAGACACCGATGTGAGCCGGGGAGTGAGAGACGCAGGTGAGGAGTCAAAGCATCTAATTAAGGACGCCCTTATCTAAAGAATCAAAACTGTTCCCACTTCTTTAAAAGACTTCTTCATTAGAATTTCCAGGAGATGTTGAGAGCCAGGTGTTGGTCCCACAAAATAACGAATTATAAAAAATTAAGTGTGTAAAATTTCATTACAATTTTTGTATCAGAGACATTGTGTCTAATTCCATTGTAATTGAGTTCTTGACTCTGCAACTTCCCTCATCGGTATAGTACACAGAAGTAATCTGGTTAGTGACATCAATGCCTACTTCAAATGACCTGAATAAGGTAAACTATGGGTGCAAATGGAGAAAACTTCTCCTGAGAATTATGCCAACATGCATGAAAAGTGAACCTAGAGTCTGAGGTTGCTGTGAGCGATCTTACATCTCCAAGTAATGTGAGGTGAGTGACAAAATACTGCCAAAGACATAGATGCTTGTCCTGTGAAATACTAAGACTGGCTGGTAGGCTGATCATGGTCTTTGATCATCATCCAGTGGATATCTGGAAGATGAAAAGGTTGCTGGAAGACACGGCTGGCAAGCTAAGGGGGTGTCACGACTCTTTTTTTGAGATTCTTGTAAGAACATTGAATCAGTGTGGTTTATTTCTCTACTGTCAGGCAAGACTAGGAGAGAAGGTATTTGAATCTCACTCCAAGTATGGAGTGTTTCACATCACAGGGATTATCACAGAAGTGTTAAACTTGGAAGGGAAACTCTCCTAATAGGAAGTTGTGAAAACAGTCTCAGAGAAGGTGTGACTTGCCTAAGGAGCTGCAGTACAAGCAGGAATACCAAGGCCCATGTTCAGTATCCTCATCTTCCCCTTCTCTAAAATCCAAACATATCTTTTTCCTTTTTTTTTTTTTTTTTTTTTGCAGTTTTTGGCCCGGGCAGGGTTTGAACCCGCTACGTCTGGCACATGGGGGGCCAGCTTCCCACTCTGAACCATAGGCCACCATCTTTTTCCATTTTAATCTCTCTTCCTTGGTCCCTGAAATCTCCACAAGTCAACATCAGGTCAGGGCAATGGTTCCCTAATACTTATCACCAGCAAAGGGTTCTCCTCAGAATACCTATTCTTGTGGCGTTGAAAATGTCCTTCCTTTATAAAATAATGGAATTACAAGTGGAAGTGGATTTTTAATGTTATAATTTGACGTATGAAATGTTAGCTACCCTATGGTGGTCTGCAGGGCTACAATATCTCAAATTCAGGGACGCCGGCCTATGACCTTGGCCACTAGTGGGTTATTCGGTAGAGGGACAAATTCAGATTCCGTTGGCGGTTACCACCTTCATTATTTGCTCACCCGTTCTGCCCTGGCAACGCTCCGAATTCTTCAGCGGTCCACTCTCAACCGTGACCTCGACCTGGTACTGCCTCCCCGGTATGAGCCCCAGGTCGCCGGTGAGGTAGTGCGTCTCCGCCTTGGCCACCGTGGCGTTGAGCAGCGCGGCCGACTCGTTCAAGAGCAGGACGCGGTACTGCTCCCAGTCTCCAGCAGGGGGCGACCAGGTCACCTTGAGAGACCTCGCCCCGCTGTCGTTGGCCTCCAGGTTCCCAACTTTATCTGGAACTAAAAGGTGGAAGGACGTCAACCAGGAGATACTACAAACCAAAAGTAAGGACAGTCATTTACTTTTCATGGGCCACAGTACCGGCAGGGAAGAGGGGACATAATCTCTGCAATTTAAAACGTTTATGTCCCCTTCTGATGTCTCTGGATTGAAATGAATGTTCTTTCTTCATTTTGGAGACATTAGACACTCAAGAAATGTACACTAAAATCATGTTGGTAATATATCTTAGTAATATTTAGTAATGTGATCTTCTGTAGCACTGTTAATAATCTAGGCATGTGAACGCTGTTTTTTTATTGATTGCCTCTAGTCCTGGAGACGATACTGACACTCTAATGATGGCGGTATCTTTTGGAAGCGATACTGGATGTTGTGGTCATGAAGCATTCATTCCTCTTTCTCTTTTCCACCTGAAAAGATTCATCTTCTTGCAGTTATATCTCTGATTTTTTAAACTTTTTTTTTTTTTAAATCATTCAAGATGTCTCCATAAACTACAGAGTAAAATGTCAGGTCCTTTGCTCCCATTGTGGCTCTCCAAGTTCAGACCCAGTCCTTCCAGTCTCAGCCCTCCCTCGGGCCCTACCCCGGGGAAAGCAGGCTTCAGTTGTAGTTGGAGTAGACTCCGTGCCTTTGCTTGGCCTGTGCTTCCCACTTCAGATGCCTTTCCCTCGTTTCCCTATTCATTTGCCAAGAACTTCACATTTTTAAGGTCCCACTGAAAAGCCATTTCCTCCAAATTGTTACCACTTTTCTGAGAGAGAGTTTTGTTCTCTTTCCTGTCTGATCATATAAGGTGTTTCTTGAGATTTTTAGTAGCACAGAGAATGTGGACTGTGCAATCAAACAGCCTGTTTAAACTCTTGCTCCCCACCTACTGGCTGGGTGACTCTGGGCAACTTATTTGGCTGCTATGAGTTACCTGTAAAATGGGGATAATAACAGGACACGTATCATGGTTTTCTTTTGAGAACTAAATGAAATAATGGATGTAAAGTTCTCATCAGTGCTTGATACATGGAAATATCAGTACCGTTGTAATTATTTTTTTTTATTTTATATATCTTTTTTTTAAATTAAATCATAGCAGTGTACATTAATACTATCATGGGGTACAGTGTACTGTTTCTGTATACAATTTGAAATACTTTCATCCAACTGGTTAACATAGCCTTCATGTCTTTTTCTTAGTTATTATGTTAAGACATTTATATTCTACACTTAGATTCACATGTACCCTTATAGGATGAACCATAGGTCTTCATTCTTTACGAGGTTTTTGTTTCTAGTCCTTATCTAAACATTGTTACTATTAAATTTTAAGCCATTTTTGTGAAGGCAAAACGTGGAAACCAAATAAACACATGTATATGAAAAAAAAAAAACAGAGATTTTGAGATAGGTGGAAAAGAGCAGGTAAGCCAGGTGGTCTCAGTCTCCATAGCTGCAAGACAGGGTCCTTTGACACAGTGAAGGTTTAAAGAAGCTTTAACATTTAGAAAGTACCCAATATATCTTCTAAACATAACTAACTATCCCTGCCATGAATTTGGGGAGGTTAGCTTTGGGAAATAAAGTTAGAAATTAAAAAGAGCAAAAGCTTCCATAACTCAGCAATAGAATGAACATATGCTCAGTTATTAGTATTAAAACCATGGCATTTCATCAGAAAGAAATGGAACAGAAATGGTTCTTAAAGGGACAGTAAAAATAGATGTCAGGTAGCCAATGGTTTCAAAGTTCCTAAAAGGGAAGCCAAGGTTACTGGCTCCTTCCTCTGTCCCTCAAACCTTTCCAGAAGGAAAATGTGTCCTCACAATTGAAGAGGCGAGCGTGGCCCCCACCAGAACTTAATGGAAAGCTATTTCTCTTTACCTAATTTATCTTTCTATTTTTTGGTAACCAGCCAGGAAGAGATAAACGTTACTGGCCCCTACTTACCAACGTGCTAGCTCAGTAAATAGGGGGTAGGGGCTAGTTATCTTGCCTTCACATTTTGAAGGAAATGTTACAAGTTTGGGGGTAACAGCTATTCTAGTCTCTTGTAATTGGAAAAATTTCCTAATGTACCAAGGCTGTGAAGAGGCAAGGGGTCTGGGGCAATTTTGCCTAATGAACTATGATTTTCCTGAGCAGCTAGAGCACAAGGAGGGCATCTTTTTGCCTAGCTCTGCTCTTGATGTCCATTTTCCACTTCTGTGAAGAGAATGTACAACCCTACCCTCCCTAACAAAGCCGCTGGCTTGAATCTTCAGTCCTATTTAAGAAACTAGATCTCACTGCAGCCAGGGAATGCAGCTTTTGTTCTTACACTTTTTCCAAAGGTCAAAGACACTTTTCACTAATGTCCCATCACTTTTCAGCTGTGTACCATTACTCTGGGTAAAGAAGGCATTTACACAAATGAATGGAGAAACTTTTGATGTACCAAGTTTAAGAAAATGAGTTATGTGTGTACGGTGCTGTTACACTGAAAATAGTATGTGTAACAAATAGGATTTGATATATTGTGTATACTTCAGATCAAAGTTTGTTTTATCAGTCAAACCGTGTAAAAATGGTGCAATTTGAAAAAAGTGCCAACACCTCGCTGAATATGACAAGATCAATTACCAAGTTAGAGAGAGGGAGAGGTAGAAAGAAATAGATTATTTTGATGGATTTCACTTCTAATGTTAACTAAGCAATATCCAGGCCAAGTTTTCACAAAATCCTAACTAAGGTCACATTGAAAGGCTGGCTGGCAGGCCTCTAACATATCCTAGAGAAATACATTATGATTCAGGAATATTAAAGAAATGTACTACTCAGCAAGAATACTCATAACTCTCCTATAGATTAGAAAATTGATCATTTCAAGGCCATTTGGATGGCTTAGAGCAAAATATTGTAGTAATAAAAGAGTGAAATCCTGTTCCTGCAGGGCTTAAGGTTGTCCTTCTTCTAAACAAAAACAGATGGAAAAAGAAAAAATATTTCTCAGTATGTGGTTTGCTACCCTCCTGCCTCCCTATGCAGGGTTAGGTGGTTATAAAGAGCAGAGTTCACCTGCACAGGACAGCATTGCTTTGACTCAGAGACAGCCTTAGTGACCAGTTTGAGATGACATTGACCACTAGAGCAGATGCAAGGTGACCAGCGATCATTTGCTCAGGATTAAGAGATTTCCTGGGACAGAGTGGGACTATCTGCACTGAAACCAAGAAAGCATTAACTTGCTCATCTGTTAAATGGGGTAATAGTGGTGCCTACCTCTTAAATGAGACAATACACATAAAGCATCAGCTAGGAGCTTAAAAACCATTAGTTAGGCCAGGCATGGTGGCTCACGCCTATAATCCTAGCACTCTGGAAAGCTGAGGCAGGTAGACTGCCTGGCCTCAGGAGTTCAAGATCAACCTGAGCAAGGGCAAGACCCTTTTTCTACTAAAAATAGAAAAACTAGCCAGGTCTTGTGACAAGTACCTGTAGTCCCAGCTACTCGGGAGGCTGAGGCAAGAGGATCACTTGAGCACAAGGGTTTGAGGTTGCTGTGAAGTGTGATGCCATGGCACTCTACCCAGGGTGACAAAGTAAGACTCTATCTTGAAAAGAAATTTAGATACGTATTAATGATCTTTGCCCATATCACAAATTATTTTCTTAGGATCAATACCCAGAAGTTTGATGTTGATTCTAACAGCATATACATTTTCGAGACTTATGATATAATTACCAAAGTACTCCATGTACACAAAAGTGTAAATCGAGAATATCATGCAATTACCAACTTTTTACATATCTATTCTATTAGTAAAAGTGCCCTTAGCCATTTTCTAAGACCTTTACCCATGTTGCATCAATTTTATGTCTTAAATTTATTATTGTAGTTTTGACACATGAACATACAATGATCTGTAAAGTTTAAAAATTAAGCATATTTCCCCAAATACTGTATTCATAAAAGATAAAATCTATAAATTTATGACTCATCTATTAACAGCATGGCAAAAAAAATGAGATAGTTCAGAATAAAAACATGGCATGAAACAGTTAAACATTTAAGAAGAATAGATCTTAATATTTGAGAAGACAGTGTTATCTATACTGAGAAATTATGATATGGTCATTAATTTCAGCTGTGTGCTTCCTAGTAGCAAAACTAAAAATAGAAACATATTTCCCATTCTAAAGTAAAAGGGAAGCACATAAGTTTATCTAGAAATAAATGTCTTCCTGTTACTGAATTCTAAGAAGAATTATCCCGCATTTCCTCACATACGAGGCATCAAGTAACTTAACAAACAGTATATTTTTGCCCAAACTTGCTGAAGTTGTAAAAATTTTCATTACCATTTCTCCCATGGGCTTATGAGAAAAAGCAAGGACATACGATCTGTTTGTATTTCAGTGAAGCAAGATCTTTTGATTCTAACATAAACGAAATATGTCGTTTTTTGGTGATTCCAAGCTTAGTGTTTCCCCAATAAGAGTGAAACCATGGTGGGCATTAGTGTTGTTTCCCAAATATTTCTGGTTTTCCTCATTGTGCTATTTCCCAAATATATCTGGTTTTCCCCATTTCTAGGCATATCAAGATTTGCTCTTCTCTGCCCCCTTAAATCAGGTAAAGCCATGTGGCATCCTGTGGCCAACAAAAGGTAAGCATCAGCAATAACAGGGCTTCCAGGCAGAGACTTTAAAGCCAGGGTACATTTTACCCAAGCATTTACCCAAGGTGCTCAACGAGTTTCTTAGCTGTGACACCTAAAGCATAAGTAACCAAATTGAAAATAAACTGGATTTTGTAAAAATTAAAAACATTTGTGCATCAAAGGACGCTACCAACAAAATGAAAAGACAACCCGCAGGTTGGGAGATGATGTTTTCAAATCATACATCTAATGAGGATCTAGCATCCAAAATAGACATTAAAAAAAACCTTCCTTCTTGGCTCGGCGCCTGTGGCTCAATCGGCTAAGGCACCAGCCACATACACCTAAGGTGGTGGGTTCGAATCCCCAGCCTGGGCCCTCCAAACAACAATGATGGCTGCAACCAAAAAATGGCCGGGCGTTGTGGCAGGTGCCTGTGGTCCCAGCTACTTGGGAGGCGGAGGCAGGAGACTCGCTTGAGCCCAGGAGTTGGAGGTTGCTATGAGCTGTGATGC
>CAUYQV010062262.1:0-39071 GCA_963574575.1 Galagoides demidoff
GGTACATGTGAATCTTTCTAAATGCAGAATATAAATGTCTTACCATAATAACTAAGAAAATGACATGAAGGCCAGTTTGACAAAAATATTTCAAATTGTATATAAAAACAGCACACTGTACCCCATGACTGCATTAATGTACTCAGCTATGATTTAATTTTTAAAAAAATGAAAAAAAAACCTGGAAAAAAATAAAAAAAAAATGAGGAAACATTGACTTAGCAAGGTTAAAAAAAAATTTTATATATATATATATATATATAAATACAATTTTGGCACCGTGTGTGTGTGTGCATGTATAAAGGGGGGGGAACTTAAATATATACAGCTTAAAGAACTTTTAGAAAATTTCATTTGCATAATCAATACCCAAATAATAACAGTAAGAATAACAGAATAGGCTATTACACACAACTTTATACCCCTTTGCAGTCGCTGTCTTTCCACCAACATTAATCATTATCCTGACTTCTCAAGGTATAGACTAATTTTGTCTAGTTTTGAACTTTGTGGAAATGGTGGCATATAATATGTCCTCTTTTGTGTCTAACTTCCTCTCAACAGTATGGTTCTGAGATTTCTCTGTGTGGTTGCATGTAGTTGGACTTCATCACTTCTCGTTGTTGTGTTATATTGCTTTATGAGACTATACTATTATATTGACACAATTGGCCAATCCACAATTGATGGTCACTAGGGTAACTTTTAGTTTCAGGCATGTCTTTTTGTAAACATGTTAGTGCCATAATAAGAGAAAAGAATTAAGGTCTTCATGGGTTTCAGTTCCACCTCTTTGGTCTATCTCTCCACAATTTTCTGGTGCAGGAATTTCTTCTTGTGGAACACATGACACAGCACAGTAAGTTAAAGTCATTTTACTTATTTTCTGCAACTTAGGTTGAGCTCAGCTCACAGCCTCTTCCTTTCTCTCTCTCTCTGTCTCTGTGTGTGTGTGTGTGTATTTATAAATACATACATGTGTGTGCAAATGTACATGGATATGAATACATGTATGTGCACATGCATACGTGTATGCACATATTTATTATGAAGTCTGTGTCACCCAGAATATCTATGTTATTTTAAAAGCTATGGGCCTGTCCGTATTTGATTAGTCCTCCATTTTAGTCCTCCATTTTACTTTCAGTACACATGCTGCCTGAAGCTTATCTGCCTCTTTTCTCTGACCAAGTAGATTTTCTTGCTATCACTTTCATGGCAGCACACAAGCTCGATTACAGTGCTACCACCACCCCTGCAATAATCCTTTTGCATGTCATAGCCAGAATGATGCACAAACTGAAAAAATATATATCCTTATCTTTTTTTTCTATTACTGTGTTTTTTACAGAATTATTGGGGAAAGTTGTGGGGAATATAATTTTAACAAATAAATAAAAGAAAACCAGAGCCTCCTGGGATGTGCATGTAATTATACATGTTAGGAATGTGTATGCAGTCATGCCTTCACTTGACAGTTATCCCACAAGAGGAAATTTGCCAAACTGCATGAGATTTCCATATAGATATATTATTAGTAAGCCTAAAAATACTCCTATGAAGATAACCATACAGTGAAATAGAAATTCCAGCAATTAGTTGGTGAATCCGTTAAGTTTAGTCAAGTGGCTAATTTCTACATTTTTGTTTTAACTTTGAAAGCTATGGTTACTTCTACTCTACACTTGGGTAAACAAGTCATAAGAGAAAAGCAATGCATCCTGTTGGCATAATAAGAAAAGTATTTATCTAAATGCAATGCTTTTCCATAGTAGTATACTTTTATATCCCTTGCAATAAAATCTTAGGGCCAGAGAAATAATGTGGTTACTTAGCAACCAATGTGTTGATGATCTAAAATTGGGCAAAACCAGACAAAAATAAATAAAATCAGGAAATCTGTTTACATCAATATGAATCAAGCCTTATATTTTACCAGTGTAAGTTAAAATAAATAAACCACGCCTCTTCTCAAAAATATAAACTACCATGCAAATAAATGGTAACTCGATACCTTCCCCATGAATCTTTGCTAATGACAACTTAAAGTTATTATGTTTTTTACCACTATAAAGAATTATCATTTGGACTTATTGATAATTCTGACTATAAGCCCCAGGTGAGCAGAGGCCAGGTATGTTGCATTCACCATGAAATCCCTTGCATGTAGCACACAGTGCCTAGAGCATGGGAGACATTCAGTAGATGATGAATAAAATTTGAGAGGAAATTAGTTCCAGAATGATTACAGATGGAACAAGGGGAGAAATTACAGAATTCATAGCCACCTTTAAAGCCAAGGGTCAAAAACAGCTGTGAAATGATTTTAAAAAATTGAATTATCAAATAGGAAAATATTCCCATTTTCTTGCTGTTTTAAAGATTTAAAGGCCTTTATTATCCATTATCTCATAGGTACCCTACATATTTCTGAAAAGATCAGGTCAAATGTTACCATCATTTTCAATCCATGGGTGCCTAAGAAAAATACTATAATAGACATATTATTGGGAATGCTAAGACCAAAATAATATTTTAAATTGGTACAATTAGTACCTCATGTGACTTATGTCCTCCTGAGAGCTTGTGTTCTCTATGCAGGACTTCCTTATCATGTCTTCCCACCCTTTCATGGCCTAGAAAGTAAGTTGTAGGAAGCCCCACCTGTAATCACCTTTTTCCTTGAATGCCTACATAGTGCAGATTTTAAAGGCAGGGTTTCCAATTACACTCAACATGGAGAGCTCTTTGAGTGAGACATTTTATTTCAGTGGTGGCTAGTTCTCTAAAAGCATTGATAAGAGAGTTGAGTGGAGGAAAAAGCAGAGGTCACGCCCTCTGGGAATCAGTAAAAGCTGAAGAGAATGACAGGAAAGCCCCTGTTACATGAGAGATCAGAACACATGACAACTACCATTTTTGAACCCATCATTCCCTCATTTTTAGAATTTTCTGATTTGAAATTTCAATAAGCCTTTTCTGCCTCCGCAACATATTTCAACTTTCTCATATTTGCCAAAAAACTTTTCCTAAATTTGTACTCCAGAAATATCCAGGTTAGGTTCATCATTTTCTCCCAGCTCCTGAAAAGGATGGTACATAAATAATATTAGAACTCCTGTGGTCATTATGATTAGATTGAACTAATGCAGACATTGCAACTCTGTGCAATAATTTCACTACTGTTACACTTTGGATGCTGCTACAGCAGAATGTGCTAGCCCTTAACATCTGGGAGTCTCCCCAACTGGCTCTGTGGACATGAATTATTCCCATAGTAAACATTTTAGGGTCAAGCAGGGACTCCTGTTAAAAAATGTTTGTTGGCATAATACTGGGCACCACATTATAAGCAAAAACACAAATTGCAACCACTGTAAATTCATAAACATCAACTGCAAATGACCCCTCAATACTACCTCTTAGCCTATCACATCCCTTTAGCCAACATTCCTACCATCTGTGAACATCTATTTCAAACATCCTCCAAGCTATTCAATTCATAAACTCCCCTACCACCTATGTCGCTCCGTCTTCCAGAGGACCTTACTTTATACTTTGTAGAAAAAATACAAGCCATCAGATGTGAATGCTCTCTCTGTTATTAAATTTATATTTATATTTATACTTTATTTCTACTACATTCAACATTATAGCACTGAATCCTCTTCCTATGCCAGGGTCCAGTTCTTTTCAGGATCCCCCACCTTACACTAGCAATTATTTCTTATCTCTTTTGTAGATTAAATATCTTCTTTTCACATAGATCCTTGTGTAGATTTAATCATGCTTAAGTCTCCACAATTAAAAACATTTAAAAATAAATTTAACAATACCTCACTGAATACCACGCTCCCTCTGGTTATTTTCTGGTTATTTCTATTTCCTATCTTTTCTCCTTTCCTGACCAAATCTGTCCCCTGTACTCATAATCTTCCTGCATCTCTTCATAATTCACTCAATTGGACTTTCAGCAATATCACAATTAAAGTTACTGATGACCTCCATTTTTCTAATAGCCAGTGAACACTTTCCACGTCCACTTACTATATGACGACAGCATTTGATATCATTGGCCACTTTTTTTTTTCACACTCTCTTTACTTGGACAACATGACAAAATACCTTTTTTTAATCCTTCCTTTATGTCTACTTTTTCCCCATTTTTATTTCATAGTCATGTTATTCTTCCTGGTCCTTAAATATTAGAAAACATCATGACTCAGTTCTAAGCTCAATTATTTCATCATTCCCAGGTGAAGTCACCCACATTTATGGCTTAAATCATCACCTATATACAAATGGTGCCCAGTTTTTCATCTTCCATGTAAACCTCTTTTTATACTATCAGCTCTCCATTTCCAACTGTTTACTTGAAATTGCTTCTTAAATATCTGGAAGGCACCTCAGAATCAGTATGTCTAAAATTGAGCTAATAAACATCCCACAAAAAAGAACTTCATCCTTTTCCACCATTCCCCGTATCAGTTAAGAGTACCATGTTTACTGTGTTATATAAGCCAGAAATCCAGGAGTTGTCATTATCATTTTTACCTCCCTCATTGCCATGTCCAATGATTACCAATTCCTATTTATGTTACCCCCAGATGGGATCTACCATCTCTCCCCATCTTCACCACTACACTCTAGTCAAACTCACCACCATAACTCACGTACACCATTTCTATAACTTCCTAAACGCATTGCTGGCAGCTGCTCTGGTTCCCTCCCAAAACATCTTCTTCTTGTAACCAGGTGATCTTGAACAAAAATGCAGAATAGGCTGAATTACTCCCTTGCTTATAACTTTTTAATTACTTCACTTTGCTATTAGCTCAAGGAAAAACAAAACTCCTTAATAAATTCTATATAGTGTAATCTTACCTCTTTTGGAACATCAAACTCATGCTCTGTATTATCAACGTACATTCGAATTCTTTTAGTCATTCTTTTTTCTCTCCTCACAGATCTCTGCTTATGCTTGCCCTTTAGCCTGAGATATCACCTCCTTTCCTTTACCTTGCTTAAACTTCAGATTAATATAAAGGTACAAACAATTAGGTTACAATGTTTGAATTTCTTAGGTAAAGTCCCTGTTGTACTTGTGTCTCTCACCCAGGAGATGTGCCATATATGCCTACATTGCGCCTATTGGGTGAGAGCACACTGATCCCCCTCCTACCTCCCTACCTAGCTATAAACTTCATACCTCAGATCTACCATCTCTACTTTAGAAAATCCTCCCTATTTATAAGACTCATCCTTTGTAGTATTTCTCTCAGCTACCACTTGTCATCTTTTATGATTATTTGTTTAATGACTCTGTTTACTCAGAGGACTATAGGATCCAAGTGGCTACAAAACATGCTTATCTTACCCAGTTGTGTCACTAGCACTTTGCTTAGCATTAGTTGCATAGTAGATAGCCAATGAATATTTGTTGAATTAATATTTGTTGAATAAATCAGAATAATAAGGGAAGGCAGGAGAAGAAATTATAATTATCCAAAAAGTCTTGGTGAAATAACACCATAAAAATACATTTAAAATAGCCACATCTTTTGTTTATTTTTGTTGTTGTTGCAATTGCTTTATGAAAGGCTTCTCATAACGTCTTTCCCCAGACTGATATCTGCCAGTGTTTTTCCTATGCTTTCTTGGAGGATTTTTATCATTTTTTGCCTCAAATTTATGAGTTTATCCATCTGGAATCAATTTTTGCAAGTGGAGAAAGGTACAGGTCCAGTTTCAGTCTTTTACATGTTGGTATCCAGTTCTCCCAGCACTGGATAGGGAGTCTTTCCCTCAGTGTATGTTCTCGTTTAGTTTATTGAAGATTAGGTGGCTGTAAGATGTTAGATGTTAGTTTCATCTCACGGTTTTCTATTCAAATGTCTATGTCTCTATTTTTGTGACAGTACCATGCTGTCTTGACCACTATGGCCTTGTAATACAGCCTAAAATCTGGTATGCTGATGCCCCCAGCTTTCTTTTTATTACTAAGAACTGCCTTAGCTATATGGGTTTTTTTTCTGGTTCCATACAAAATGAAAAATTATTTTCTTCCAAGTCTTGAAAGTACCATGTTGGTATTTTAATAGGGATGGCATTGAACCTGTAGATTGCTTTGGGAAGTACAGACATTTTAAAAATGTTGATTCTTCCTAGCCATGAGCATGGTATGTTTTTCCAATTGTTGATAACTTCTACTATTTCTTTTCTTAGGGGGTCATAGTTTTCCTTATAAAGGTTCTTCACCTCTTTTATGAGTTGTATTCCTAGACATTTCATTTTCTTTGGAGCTACTGACAAGGGTATTGTGTCCTTGATTTCCTTCTCATTTGGCTATTATTGGCATATACAAAGGCTACTGATTTGTGAACATTGATTTTATATGCTGAGACATTGCAGTATTTTTTATGACTTCCAGAAGTCTTGTGGTTGAGTCTTTGGGGTTCTCTAAGTATAAGAACATATCGTCAGCAAAGAGGGAGAGTTTGATGACCTCCTCCACTCCCATTTGGATGCCCTTTATTTCCTTGTCTTGCCTAATTGTATTGGCTAGAACTTCCAGTACTATATTGAATAGTAATGGTGACAGAGGACAACTTTGTCTGGTTCCAGTTCTAAGTGGAAAAGCTCTCAGTTTTACTCTATTCCATAAAATATTAGCTGTGAGTTTGTCATCGATGGCTTCGATCAGTTTAAGAAATGTGCCACCTATGCCTATACTCTTTAGTGTTCTAATTAGAAAGGGATGCTGTATTTTATCAAATGCTTTTTCTGCACCTATTGAGAGGATCATATGGTCTTTGTTTTTGCTTCTGTTGATATGGTGAATGACGTTTATGGACTTTAATATGTTAAACCAGCTTTGCATCCAAGGAGACAACAACCAAAGCAAATAGACAACCTACACAATGGGAAAGGATATTTGCATATTTTGAATCAGACAAAAGCTTGATAACCCAGTATCTATAGAAAACTCAAATTAATACACATGAAAAAGCCAAGAATCCCATATACCAATGGGCAAGAGTGATGAATAGAACTTTCTCTAAAGAAGACAGACAAAAGGCTAGCAAACATATGAAAAAATTCTCATCATCCCTAATTGTTGGAGAATCCATCCCAAATCAATACCACCCTGAGATATCATCTAACCCGACTGAAAATGGCCCACATCATAAAACCTCAAAACTGCAGATGTTGGCATGGATGTGGAAAGAAAGGAACATTTTTACACTGCTGGTGGGACTGCAAACTAATACAACCTTTCTGGAAGGAAGTATGGAGAACCCTCAAAGATCTCAAACTAGACCTCCCATTTGATCCTGCAATCCTATTACTAGGCATCTATCCAGAAGAAAAAAAAATCCTTTTACCTTAAAGACACTTGCACTAGACTGTTTATCACAGCTCAATTTACAATTGCCAAAATGTGGAAATAGCCTAAATGCCCACCAACCCAGGAATGGATTAACAAACTGTGGTATATGTATACCATGGAATATTATTCAGCCATTAAAAAGATAGAGACTTTACATCTTTTGTATTAACCTGGATGGAAGTGGAACACATTCTTCTTAGTAAAGCATCACAAGAATGGAGAAGCAAGAATCCTATGTACTCCATTCTGATATGAGGATAATTAATGACCTAGTACACAGTGGGGGGTAGGGGAAGGGGAGAGCAGAGGAGGGAGGTGGGGGAAAGGGAGAGTAGAGAGAGGGAAAGAGGAAATGGGGTGGAGGTAGGGAAGACCAGAGAGAAGGAAGGAGGTAGGAGATAAGGGAAGAGCAGTGAGAGGGAAGGAGGGAGAGTAATGGGGGGGTCACAGTATGTGACACCACTTTTGGGGGCAGGACACAATTATAAGAGGGACTTTACCTAACAAATGCAATCAATGTAACCTGGTTCTTTGTACCATCAATGAATCCCCAACAATAAAAATAAATAAATAAATAAATAAAATAGCCACATCTTTCCCTGACAAGAGGCAAGGACATCCCCATGTGAAGTAGACACTATGTATGGCATGGTATTCATTAATAGGAAGTTCTAATAATGGATGCCTTCTAATGTACTAATATTTTAGTTAGCTTGTCATAATGTTTATTTTTATGAACAATATTCTGCTGACTTTGCTTTTAGATTTTGTTACACTCTTATTTCATGTAAGTATTTTATCTCCTACTTTGCTCATCCTCTCATTTGTTAAAAATGTTCCATAAATTATATGTATTATTTTATTTAATCTTTATACAAAATTGTGAGAGAGATTAATGTTATTATGACTATCTTATAGGTAAGAAAGTGGAGTCTCTAATGGGAAACATATATTGCCTAAGGAAATAAATAAAATAGTAAAAAATAAGTTAATTTTCTCCTGTTACTGAAATGACTTATCTCTAAAGGATGTTAAGGTAAGTCCAGAAATGTCTAGCCTTTCTTTGGGAAAACTGGTTGCCTTCAATGTTTTTCTATTGGTTTTTGAGCTTCAATTAGATTAAAATAACCTTCTTAGAGATAAAATATTTCCATTTTGCAAGCGTATAAAGCCTAATTACAGTTTATCCTTCATTTGTGAGTATATTAAATGTTTTGTGTGTGTTGCAGAATCTCAGATATCACTTATGGGTGGTTTATTATTTACATTTACTCCATGAAAGCAAAACTTTTAATAAACAGGTGCATTTCTTAATGACAAACTTATGAACTCTGTTTCCTGGCATTTTAAGGATAATATTTATCACCTCATTGCAGCTAAAGTATATGAGCCAAGAATTAATTTAGAAAATATGTTGATATAATTGATTGGAATATTATTGTGCTGCAAATGGTCTTTGGCCTTTTGGATTAATTAATGATCAATAATCAACATATAGTATACTCCTTGAATTTTTTTCTTATCATTTTTGAAGGTGACCACTCTTGCCGGTGAGAGTAGTGGATGAATTCAAAGATTCATTACTAAATATGAATCCATTATATATATTTTAATGACAAATCACAATTAAAGCCAACACCTTGAAGTCAAAATTTCAAACTTGTTATAGTTAAAAAAAGAACTTCACAGCCCTCCAATCTTGTTGACTGGTGGTTAGTATTGCTAATGTGATATTGTATTTTTAGAGACAGTTTTACTTAGTATGTATAATAAAACAATTTCATTGATATATTTATGAAATAAATACATTAAAGGATAGCAATCTTTATCAACAAGTATGTGTGAACCCTGAGATCATTCTATAATCAATAAACAGGAAAATATCTGCAAGACATATCTGAGTTTGTCTACTCTAAGTGGCATATGACTTACTATGTCATTCCTAAATCATCCAAAATGCAGGACATAAAACCATATTCTTTGTGACAATTTTCTACTAAAGTAAGCTTCTTGAAAACCTAATCTTTCAGAAG
Source organism: Galagoides demidoff (assembly GCA_963574575.1). Lineage (NCBI taxonomy): Eukaryota > Metazoa > Chordata > Mammalia > Primates > Galagidae > Galagoides > Galagoides demidoff. The sequence continues at coordinate 9,424 of CAUYQV010062262.1, forward strand.
ATTGGTGCATGGCCTACAGATATATGAAAAAATGCTGACCATCCATAATCATCAGAGAAATGCAAATCAAAATTACTTTGAGATATCATCTAACTCCAGTGAGATTAGCCCATATCACAAAATCCCAAAACCAGAGATGCTGGCGTGGATGTGGAGAAAAGGTAACACTCCTACACTGCTGGTGGGAATGTAAACTAATATGTTCCTTTTGGAAAGACATCTGGAGAACACTTAGAGAACTAAAAATAGACCTGCCGTTCGACCCTGCAATTCCTTTATTAGGTATATTCCCAGGTGACCAAAAATCGTATTACAACAAAGATATTTGTATCAGAATGTTTACTTCAGCCCAATTCATAATTGCCAGGTCATGGAAGAAGCCCAAGTGCCCATCGATCCACGAATGGATTAACAAACTGTGGTATATATACACCATGGAATACTATGCAGCCATAAAGAAAGAGGGAGACTTTACGTCCTTCATGTTCACATGGATGGAGCTGGAAAATGTTCTTCTGAGCAAAGTATCACAAGAATGGAAGAAAAAGTATCCAATGTACACACCCCTATTATGAAATTAATTTATACCTTTTATATGTAAGCTATAACCTAATAACAGCCTAAGAATACGGGAAGGGGGGAATGGGTGGAGGGAGGGGGATTGGAGGGATCACTTCTGAGGTTTACCTTACAAGGGTACAAGTGAATCTTTCTAAGAGCAGAATGTGAACATTTTAAAATAATAACTAAGAAAATGACACGAAGGCTATGTTAACCAGTTTGATGGAAGTGTTTCAGATTGTGTGTGAAAACCCCACACTGTACCCCAGAAGTGCATTAATGTACATAGTTACCATTCAATGAAAAATAAATAAATAAATAAATAGAAAATCTAATCTTTCATGTACAGGGAGAAGACTATGGAATAAATGTTTCTCATGACCCTTTGACATCCCTGCAGCATTTGATACGTTATCATCTCAAAATGATACGATTTGCCAGATGAAATACAGGAGGCTCAGTTAAATAGTTAAATTTGAATTTCAGATAAACAACACATTTTTTTTTTCAGTGTAATTCTAGCCCATGCAATATTTGGGACATGCCCCATACTAAAAAATCCTTGTTGATCTGAAATTCAAATTTAACTGTGCATCCTGTATTTTTGTTAAATATGGCAACCTTACCTCCTGCTCATGTCTACAGTTTCTCCTATATTATTGCTCTTTCTTCTTACTGTGCATAGTAGATCTATGCTTTCAGCTCTTTAATTCTCATTTTCACTCATAACATCTTACATTGAATTTTATGGTGGTATTTTTTTCTTTTTTTTTTTTTTTGCAGTTTTTGGCCGGGGCTGGGTTTGAACCCAGCACCTCCAGCATATGAGGCCAGCGCCCTACTCCTTTGAGCCACAGGCGCTGCCCCTGTGGTGGTATTTTTAAATTGATGTTTTTCTTATCTTATTGCTTATGCAAGTTCCACACACAGAGAAACCACACATACTAGCTGCTGACAGACCACCTCTGCTTGGGTATTTCACATTTACATCAAATCTAACATATCAGATATGAAGCTTATATGTTTAGCCCCCAACTGGTCATTTCTGTTGCCTGAAAGGATACCAGCATTCTCCAGGTTTATAATGCTTTGTGTTTAAATTTCATCTGAGTAACTCTTTTGTTTTGACCGTCATATCCAGGCAGTTATTTAGCCGTGCTGGTCCCTTCTTTGCAAGGATATCTTTTCTACATTGTTTCTGTCATTATTCATCTCTAAAGACCCCTCAAAATATCCCCCAAACTAGTTCTTCTTTGGACACTCTTTTAAGGGGAACTATTTACCTACAGTATTCAGTCTTATCATTGAATCAGTAGAAGAGGCAGTGTAATGTAAATTGAGAATAGTCATACATAACATACAAGATATCTATGAAAGCAAGCAATGTATATGGATGTAAATGGAATATCATCATTAACCACTATATAAGTACAACTACCATGTAGATTTTGCATTAAATATCAGTCACTGTATTGCTTCTCGGCCTTTTGGCCAAGATCAAGTGTAAATATCAGCCACTGTTATGTAAGACAGTTAGAAAATGGAAGTGTATTCTTTCCCATTTTCCTCAGTCTGAATTCTTCTCTTCCTTCGGAATTTTGCTCAGGATCCTTCCTATTTACATCTCTCATGGCTACACGTCAGTGACACATATCAAGTACCAGGGCAGATAATTTAAACAGGACAGTTCCCTTAGTGTTAACATCTGCAATTTAAGTACAAAACCCTTTTGCCTCAACTACATAAATTTCAATTGTCTATAGTTTTAGCTCTTTCTGGGCCAGTAGATTAAATAATATTTAACCCAAATGCATGAACATTCTTAAAATTCTGATGTATTGTTCACCATCAGTGTGAATTCAAGCCATCATTGCCTTCAAAAACTTATCCATGAGTACTTCATATAATATTACTTTCATAATGTAAGTGAAGGTTTCTAGAACTAGCAATTTTAAATAGAGAAAATATTTTTTGGAGGAGAGTGCAACTTGAAAGCTAATTCTCTGTTATACCCAGAAATTTTTTCTTTATATTTTTGTCTTGTCTACTGTCAGTCCTCCTCTTAGTTAGAGTTAAGTAAGGTGAGGTAAGAAACAAAATAATCCCTCCATGGCAAAGTGCTACCCGCGCTTCTGTGGGTTTAATGCTTACCTATTTCACACATACAGTGCACTTATAAGTGGGAGTGTCAGATTCCTCCTTACAGGTCCTCCCCTTTCGTTTAGCTCATTCCAATTTATCTTACACTGTTAGAAAACTCATCTTCCTAAAACTTTCCCCATTTCATGTCTCTTCCTGGTATCTGTGATGACTCCCTCCTGCTTAGAAAGTCATGGTGAAATGGCTCAGCCTGACCTATGAAGCTGCATATCGCCAGTCTCCTCTTCCTAATCTAGAAGTGCTCCCATCACGACTTGCTTCCACCTCCTGATCCTCTCAACAGGGGCAAGTTTATCGTGAGCCCTGCTACAGATCTTTGCCACTGCTATCGCTGCCTGCCACCTTCTCTCAGCCTTCACAAATACCCTCAAAGCTCATAATTATTTCCAGAAGAGTATATAGTCATTCCCCTTCATTAGGTCTTCACAGATGATCACAAGCTCACAATAACAATTTCCATTGTTATATATGATACTTTCTTTTTTAGCCATCTTGTCTTTTGTTGCCCTAATCAAACTAACAGAGAGTAAGTGGTAAGGGCTGCCTTCTATTTCTTTAAGTTACAGTTAGGACAGAACTTTACAAAGCATATTACTGGTAGAGAATAAGGACTATATTACTATAATGAGGGAATGAATAAATGAATGGGATACCACTAGATCTGAATTCAGCAACTCAGGATTAGATTCTCAGGTTCACCTTTTATTAGATTGATCTCTTTACCACAGGTGATTTTAGACAAAATCGCTTGTTCCCTTATCTGTATATCTGTAAAAAGGTGAAAAAACACAGATCCTCGTTAATTCTCGGTGTTGTTGATTGTTGTGCGGATAAAATTAGGTAACGTTTTTAAAAACCATAAAACTTGATCTTTAAAGAAATGTAACATTCAGTGTTAATGTGTGTCTAGTGCATTTACAAGTGAGAAGCCAAGCATATATGAAGGCAAGGGCCATTAAACAACCTTTCCATGAACATGGAAATAAGTAGACCTTTGTCTACAGTTCTCTAGCTGTGAGTCAGATCACTGAAGTAGATTTTATATTTTCCCATATTTTATTATGGTAATACAAATTCAAGCAACCTACCCATGAATTTATTCAGGGATATTTCTATGTTGGCAATGTGCCTTATGAATAAATTCATATTTTTCTCTTCCTAAAGGTGAGATGTATTACTGAGCATCTGCTCTAACAAAATGTTTATGGAATCAATGGTGTTCTGGAATGAGGAGCCTTTTATTGCTCCCAGAATGTGTTTCCCGTTGTTTGCCTCTTGTCATATGCTTATGCTTTACTGAACGTGGTACTACAACTGACACTTAAAACATGTTAATAAATGCAACACAATTTAAAGAAGTAAATCAGAACAAATGACCAAAGCATTTCTGCAACATATGTATAAGAATATATATGTGTGTGTGCGTATAGATAATTTCTATCTGAAAAATCTATGCTCAATAAATGATAGAAAACATTTATATAGCAGTTACTATAGTATGTCAGCCAATGTTCTCAATCCTTTACCCATGAATGAGTTACTACTATTATCCATATTTTATAGAAGAGGAAACTGAAGCACACAGAAGCTTAAGTAACCTGCAAAATGGTTATGCAGTTAGTAAGCAGCTGACCAGAATGCAAACCCAATCCAGGTAGTTAGGCTCCAAATTTATACTCTTAACCACAATGTTATATCCCTGAAAGGACAAATCTACCTTATTTTAAAAACTGGCATAGTTCTTCATCATATGAATGGATTATAATTTGTTACTAATACCTTATTAATAAACATTTTGGTTGTTTTACTACTTCTGTTATTATAAACTTTTCAGTGAACATCTTACTATGATGGTATTTGCATATATATCTAAGATATTCTTGGGATACAGCTTTATACTTTCTGGAATAAAGTATTCTAGAATATTTATACTTTGAGCTGTTTAATCACAGGTACTATCTCATTTAATCAACACAACAAGCACATGGTTTTGGCACTTTTAATTATATCAAGTTTAGGCAAATATGAAATCTAATATGGGAAGTTCAAGGTCAAATCTCTTACTTTTTTCACTTATCTTCCACTGTCTTCCTATCAGGCGTCCTCAAACTATGGCCCACAGACCACATGCAGCCCTCCAAGGACATTTATCCAACCTGCTGGGTGTTTTTGCCACCCCTGCCTGTCCTGCTTAGCAGCCAACTCGTCGCGGGGCCCACAGTCCCGCGCTCAAACGGTCTGAGGGACAGTGAACTGGCCCCGTTTAAAAAGATTGAGGACCCCTAGTTAAGTTGACACTTTCTCAGTGCATATACAATGGATTTGAAGGTCTGTTTCCCCTTTGGGTCCAGGTCTACTCCAATGGAGTTTATCCTACCATTATGTGTATTCATTCTACCATCTTCAAAAAACAGAAACAAAATTGAAAATAAGAAATTTCATATCATTTCAGGCTACCAACTAACCAATAGAATTTTTTTTAGACATAAAAAATCTAATTAACAGTCACTTTTTAATAAGCAATATTTCTGTCATAATATAACCACAAAATCACCCTAGGCCAAAAGCACTGAGAGTAATAATCTAATCATATCAGACATAGTTATCTGTGGCCACGGTTATTTGTGACATCTTAATATATAAGTTTCAAATAAGTGCAATTGAATTAGGAAGGTGGTTGAAGGAGACCTTTTTTAAATGGTTGGGAGGGTCAGGTGCAGTGGCTCATGCCTGTAATCCTAGCATTCTCAGAGGCTAAGGCAAGAGTATTGCTCAAGACCAAGAGTTTGATGTTGGTTGGTGTGAGTTATGATGATGACACAACACTCTATCCAGGGCAAAAGAGTGAAACTGTGTCTCAAAAACCTAATTAATTAATTAATTAAATGTAATGGCAAGGAGGAATCTGGCTAAAAAATAGTGAATGAAGAGGCCACATTTATCACCACTCCTTCCAGAACCCTCAATAAAATTACAGTAAAAGAAAGAAAAGGGACAAAAGAAATGAGAAAAGAGAAAACACTAGAAAAGAGAAATTAACAACACATTAGAAGATGGATACTTCATGCAGTAAGCAGGCCTGGAACCTCAGGGCTTCATGAAAAAGTTTGTCATACTGGCAGCCACCAAAGAACCACAATTGTTAGCATTCAGACTCCTGTGTAGTTCCTTCACCTTGACTATGAGCTGGCCCTGTGCTTTTCTTTAATCGAGAGTTTGACAGAAGTGATGCTATACCAGTTCTGAAGATCAGCTGAAAATCAGTTCTTTTTTTCTTCATCTGTTGTTAGAATTCTGATATATATCACCTAAGTAGGTGACTGGACATTCTTCTCAGAAGAAGCTAACTAACAACTAAAGAGTAAAAACTTACAGAAAATTTAATTCAGGAGAACAATAAAGGAGATTCTTAAGATGAGGTTAAATGGCAATAATAGGATTCCAAAATGAAGTTGGCCAGAAGGCTGTAAGAATAGGACAGAGAGCTCCAAGAGGAAAAAAAAATGAAACTTATACAATATTTGATGTGCTTGAAGAAATAGTTTGAGGGAAAATGAATGACTTTATATTGAAGAGAGATCAAGTGAAAAATCAAGGGAATTATCAATTATAGGGAAAACAAAGCAGCATAGAAGATAAAAAAAATATGTGTCTAGCTCTTTTGTGAATAATGTTATAAAGACATTATATGAATAGAGAGTAACTGAGAGTATGTGAGAGTTGTGTGGGAGTGCTAACTCTATACTTTCCATAATGTCAAAAACAACTAATGTCTGAACTTAAAAATTTTTTTAAAAAATCAAGTACTGGCAGCATATGCATGTTATTTAGAATATTGTATTAAAATCCAGAAGAAACAAGGCAAATATTTTGAAGAATATTAGCTCTAAAGACCAAGGCTGAGAGATATGACCCAAGAGGTATTTATTTTCTTTATAAGCCTCTAATTATTTTTTAAAAATTCTTTACCCATATTGCTTTGATTAAGATACACATGATGTTAGAAACGTAAAAACAAAGAAAAGTAAAGTTGTAGAAGTAGAAAGGTTTTTTTTTTTTTTGTAAAACTAAATGTGTGGAGCTAATAATTTTCAAAAATGCCTTCAAAAGACTGTTCACTATAAATAATCAGACCCAAGTACTGATTTTCTCCTAAGGTTACACTGGCAATGTCATAATTGTTTCCAAAATTCAGGTATTGAGTTAAAAAAAACTGTAGCCAAATTAGTTTATATTCGCAATTTACATTTTCCATTTTTTTATCCCCAAATAAGGTTTCTATTTCTTCCCAGAAATGAGACAAAATTAACTGTATATATTGGAGTAAAAATTATTTTTATGAAAAACAACCGGATGGAAGTTTTATTTAGTGTTTCAGTTTTGCCATCCTGGAAATCTAGATTAAAAAAAATGCCCAGAAATTGTCTCCAGGCAATAACCCAAATACAGAAAGTTGAGAAGCAAATTAAATCAGCAAGTGACAAGATCTGGGCACAAACATAGGGAGAGATGGTGACATGTGACTAATTGAAGAACTTGCACAGTATATGGAAGACATCCAATGAGTGGAGACAACAAAAAGTCAAATAAAATTTTGGAGACATCTAGAAAATGTAAAGTTTAAAATAGAATTGAAATCATAATAAGCAGAATGACAGCTTTTCATTTTTCTATAATGTGGAAAAAATAATCATCTGAATCAAGGCAGGAGAGAGAAAAATAAGACAAGTAAAGTAAAAGGATCAAAACACTCAAGCAAGGAAAGGAGATAAATGAAAAATGATTTAAAAAATAGCAACAGAACAAAAAACACAAAGCAGAAATACTCTTTATAAAATTATAGAACTACATGTGATCCATTTCCAAATTCACATTGTTATGGTCAAGTCACCTGGATACAGAAAACATCCCCCTCCTCATGCTTCAAATACATAAAAATACTGAATGAAATGAATTTGGCATTTTAAAAAGTATGTGTCCAAGTCTAAAAGCAAGAAAATGAAATCCTTAGTAACAAAAATAAAGGGGGACCTCAAAGCCACAGGGTAATCAGGAGGGATATGAACTTGGAAGAAGCCTCAGGCTTGTACAAGGCTGGCACTGAATTTTCTGAATAAAAAATATCAAATAAAGTCAATTATCAAAAGTGGAACTAGTGGGAAAAAGTATTTCCACAGGCACAGAGATAAGGCATGATTACCCTGTCCTACTCTCGTCTATTCCCCCACCCACATACCACGTGGAATAAACAAGAAATGACCCCACTCAAATGGAACTGGAAGAAGCACCATCAAGTGGATACTAAAAGATCAAAGATGAGAACAATAGACTTGAACTGGGGAAATTCCGCAGCAGTTAATGCAGAACACCACTAGAAGAATTGCTCCCATTTAAGGGGCTGTCTCACACACAAAAAAAAATTACTGTTTATAAAGGAGATTGGAAGCTTAAGAAAGAAGTATGATAAAAAAGCAAGAAATTGGTTAAAGCATACCACTAAATTTAAATAAATGTTGATGATAAATATTACCAATTATAAAATAATGATAACACTAATGGCCCATTTGGAGAGGTCAAAAACAAAGTAGAATTATGGCCATACCTATAATCCCAGCAATTTGGGAGGCTAATGCAGAAGGATCACTTGAAGCCTGAAGTTTAAGACAAGCCTGGGCAATATATCAAGACACCCTACATTCAAAAAAATAAATAAATAGCTAATCGTGGTGGTGTTCACATGTATACCCAGCTCCTAAGGAGGCTAAAGTATGAAGATCACTTGAGCCCAGGAGTTTGAGATAGCAGTCAGCCATGATCACACCAGTGCACTCCAGCCCAGGAGACAAAGTGAGAGCCTGTCTCTGTTTTAAAATAAAATAAAATATCTTTTTTTATAATTTTTTTTCTCTTGTGTAAATACACTTGAATGTACAATTCATAATTGCAAAGATGAGGAAATAGCCCAAGTGCCCACCAATACATAAATGGATTAATAAAATGTGACATATATATGCATATATATATACACACAGTGCACACACATACACATGCCAAGGAATACTACTCAGCCATAAAAAATGGTCTTTTGTGATAACTTGGATGGAACTGGAGACCATTCTTCTAAGTGAAGTATCACATGAATGGAAAAGCAAATGCCACATTTACTTAATACTAAACTGGAACTAATCAGTTAACACTTTTGTAGACATATGGCAGAAAAACTCAACAAAAATCAAGCAGGTGGAGGTGAAGTGAATGGGGGAATTCACACTTAATGCGAATAATGCACATCATCTGGATGAAGGGCATACTTAGAAATTTTACTCAATTTGTACAAAAGCAAGTTATATAACCAAACTGCATGATATTCTGACATTTTTCAAAAAGCCATTCTAACTATGACAACAAAAAAAAGTAAAATGCTACATTATATAGACTGGAAGATAGAATAGAAGAGTTAGATTTAATCTTTCTGAGGGCTTACAAGCAAGCAATATTGATTAGTGTTAGAGTTTAAGTGCATATGTTAGAAATGTTACAGGTGGCAATTAAAGGATCAGATACGAAATACTCCATTAGGGCCAGGCAAGGAGGCAGTGGCTCATGTCTGTAATCCTAGTACTCTGGGAGGCCAAGGCAGGTGGATTGCCTAAGCTCAGGAGTTCAAGAGCAGCCTGAGCTAGAGCAAGACCCCATCTCTACAAAATACCTTAGCATTATGGCAGGCACCTGCAGTCCCAGATACTTGGCAGGCTGAGGCAAGAGGATAACTTGAGCCCAAGTGTTTTAGGTTGCGTTGAGCTATGACAGCATGATACTCTACTGAGGGCAACAAGGTTAAAAAAAAAAAAAACTCTTGTCTCAGAAAACAAAATACTCTGTGTATTTTAATTTGCTCATTAAGAGCTACTTTTCCCTGCCTTGTTCTATGCATCTCTAGAAGTTTATCTCTAAAAACTTCATCAAGTTGGTTCTTCTCTTCTTTAGCTTCTTGGTTTTGCAGTAGCTGTGTTCCTCTATCAAAGACCGAAACTCCTACTGAATGGATCTCTCCTATAGTTTCTGTACTTGCTGGGACATGGACATGGTTGCCTCCCCTTGCGCCTCAGACCTAGAGGATGTGATAGCTTCTCATTGCCTCTTAGAACCTGTGGAAGGATCCCCATGATCATCCATGGTCACTCATTTTTGTAAACCCTGTCCACATCATTTCATGCAGTCCTTTTGTTAACTTTTTACAATAATCCCTTTTGTGTGTGCCATCTGTGCATTCCCCTGTGTATTGTACTCTTATCAATACAAAGGCACACTTTCTACATCAGTGTGGAGAGGGAAAAATAGATCTGAGAAGGTAAAAATATCTCTAAATCCTAGGAAGGAAAAGAAAAATAAAAGAAAAAGTATGCTAAATAGAAACACCAAATAATACAGAAATAAGTCAAATGATATATGAAGTAGGATAACTCTATAGGGAGGATTATGAAACTCTGAGGAAAGAAATTATAGAGGATGTAAATAGAGGGAAAATTATGCCATGCTCATGGAATGGCAGAATCAACATTGTTAAAATGCCTATACTACCCAAAGTAATTCAGTGCAATTCCCATTAAAATACCAATGTCATTGTTGCTGATCTTTAAAAAATAGTTCTACTCTTTTGTATGGAACTGGAAAATCCTGAAATAGACAATAAAAACTTATGTAATATGAACAAAATGGGAAGCAACATTTCACAAGATTTCAAGCTATATACTACAAGGCTATAGTAACCAAAACAGCATGGTACTGGCACAAAGTCAGAGAAATAGATGTATGGATCAGAACAGATAACTCAGAGATGAAATCATCCTCATATTCTCATATAATTTTTGACAAAATAGATAAAAATATACATTGAGGAAATGAATAGCTGTTCAATAAATAGTACTGGGAAAACTGGATAGCCACATGTGAAAGACTAAAACAGAATTTGCATCTCTCAGTCCTCACAAAAATTAACTCATGGTAGATAAAAATACATAAACATAAGGCAGGAAACTATAAGAATCCTAGAAGAAAATGTTGGAAAAACTCTTAGAGATATCAGCTTAGGCTGAGAATTAATTAAGAAGAACTCAAAAGCAATCACAGCAACAACAAAAATAAATAAATAGGACCTCATCAAATTAAAAAGCTCTGCACAGTCAAGGATACAATCAAAAGAGCAAATAAGAACCCACAGAATGAGAGAAAATATTTACATGCTATACATCTGATAAAGGACTAATAACCAGAATCTATGAAGAACTCAAACAAATCATCAAGAAACAACCAAAAAACCTCATTAAAAAGTGGGCAAAAGACATGAATATAAACTTAAGTGGATCCAGCCCCAGTGGCAGGGTCCTTTAAGACCTGTGGAGCTGGCAGTGGTGGACTGAAGAAAAGTAAAGTCAGAGACAAGGAGAGACAAAGAGACAAGACAGACACGCTGAATAGAATTTTCAAACGCAGGAGCACAGGAGAACACCACTAGCTTGTGGGGTTCACAGCAGTAACCCCCAGTGTTTGTTCCAGTAAGCTTTTATTGAAGGCTGTTTGCTCATTAGCCCAGAGGGTAAACTGAGAAAAGGGAACAAAGACATCACCAGTTTCTCTGAGTGAGCATATTAGCTCCTACTGTTTCTATAATCATTAACTTTAAGGATCTGAGCAGTCCCGAGAAATCCAGAACCTGAGCCTTGTGTAGGGACAGTCTCCTGTCTGTGGTCATGTACACAAATTCCCTAGGGGGATGTTAAACTCCACTAGTTCACTGTGCAGTAAAACACCACTGGTGTCAATCTCCTCTGAAGAATTGGTGGGAAAGAGGAATTTTCCTCTCATCACCACCACAGAGGGTCTTCCTCTGCGATAAGGGATATAAGCCCTCCTATCCATATTACAGGGCTTGAGCTGTTCCCTTGATCTCTGCCCCAGCCAAATACAAATCTCCACAATGGTATTTGCTTTGACTATTAACTGGGCAGAAGAAGGCCTAGTTATAGTTTCTTGCTACGCTTTGCACACAGCTTCCTGCGGCCATTATTCCTTCAGGGTGGTCAGAGATCCAGCAGGGGTGTTTACAAGCTGTACCCTCTACAGGCCAGGCTTCTAGGAAAAACTGGAAACTTGCTCAGCTAAGAAATTTAGCAGCTGGTTTAAAGGTACAGTAGCTGACTTTTCTTTATTCTGTCTTGCTCAGCTTATTTATTCATCCTTCCCTTTTCCTGGGTGTGTTTTCCCCTGCCAAGAATGGGGTAGTCAGTCCCCCTTTTGCCTGCAGAAACTTTTCAAGGAAGATAGTACAGTGGCCAATAAACTCATAAAAAAATTCTCATTGTCTCTAATAATTAGGGAAATGCAAATCAAAACCAGAATGAGATATCACCTAACCACAGTGATAATGGCTCATATTAAAATGATATTGTGGCGATCACGCCTATGATTTATCCTATTAGGGTACATGTGAATTTGTCTAAAGGTTGAATATGAATGTCTTAACACAACAATGATGAGAAAGACATGATGGCTATGTTAGCCAGTTGGATGAGAGTTTTCCAAACTGCATATGGAAGCAACACACTGTATCCTATGATAGAATTAATGTACACAATTATGATCTAATAAAAAAAAGATTATAAAAAAAATAAATAAAATAAATCTCTTTTCCCTTTCATAAACGTACTCAACTGAAAGCAAGCAAAGTCAGAAGTCTCCATGACCAGCATTTCCATCTCCCCCTCTTATGGTCATACCAAGGCTCTTCATTGCACTTCAATAATTAAGTTAATGAGGTGAAAGCTATGTTAATTATTAGGATATAAGCACTCCAATTTGTACAAATAATCAATACATTGAATCCCACAAAGGCATAAATGTATTCATGATCTATGTATATATAATTTGATTTTTAAAAATGGTATTTCTAGTTCAACTGAGACTGGAGAAAAGAGGAGAGAGAAATTTTAAGATTCCCCCCCCCCAATTGGCTCTTCCTTGAGCAAGGAGGGAGAGACTTCAGGCAATAGTCCAGCTTGTTGAGTGCCTGTCTTTTCTGTGCCTGCTCCCCAGAGCCTTAGCAGAGGTCCTTCCCCTCTACCAATTCTACTGGGGAAATCAGCAGCTCACAGCTGATCAGAAGTTATGAAATGCAGCTGATCTAGGTTTCAGAAGAAAACTAGTTCACAATTAAAACCAAATAATGAGCTCAGGATAAAGTTGGGGAATGGACAGGAGACTTCTCACTCAAAGGAAAAGCTCTATGCAATGCACATTCATTCAGTAACATGAAACCTGGAATATATGCCAGGTACAGTTCTAGGCCTAGGGACACAATGGTAAACAAAATGGGCAAGGCTACTGCCCACAGAGCTAGAGCACTTTATTTATTTATTTTTTATTTTTTTTTGAAACAGAGTCTCACTTCGTTGCCTTCAGTAGAGTGCTGTGGCATCACAGCACACAGCAGCCTCCAACTCTTGGGTTTAAGCAATTCTCTTGCCTCAGCCTCCCAAGTAGCTGGAACTACAGGCACCTGCCACAATGCCTGGCTATTTTTGTTGCAGTTGTCACTGCTGTTTTAGCTGGCCAGGGCCAGGTTCAAACGTGCCACCATATAGGGCTGGTACTCTACCCACTGAGCCACAGGCGCTGCCCCAACTACAGCACTTTAATACATCCCAAGCACTTCAATAAGTTTATACAGTAAATTAAATTACAAATGAGAATGTGTCAGTTTGTAGACAGTGCTATAAGGAAATACAAATAAGATGATGTAATAAAAGGTGGTAATTTAGGTTTCTCTGAGTTGGTGACATTTTAACTAAGATCTGAAAGATAAGAAGGAGCCCGTCATATGAAAATCCAGATGCAGAGTATTTAAGCCAGTGAAAACAGATAAGTCTAATATCCAAAATGGAAACAAGCTTAGTAGAAGGCCAGTGTGGCTAGAGGGCCACGAGTACTGGGAAAGTGATGAACAATAAAGTGAGAAAGGGAGGCAGAGTGAGATTATGTAAGTTTCTTGTCATTATATTAGGGAGCTTTATTTTGTGTGCAGTGGAAAGTTATTAAGAATATAAACCAGACAGAAGATCCCTCAGTGTCCTGCTACCCTTGCTTAATCTTGATTTTGTGGCTCCAATTCTCTCACTATTCCTGAATCTCCCCTCCAAACTGCCCCAGCCCTTGCCGAAATTCCCAGCTTTTCCCAAAAGGCTCAGGCCAAAAAACTTGGAGTCATTCTGGACTCCTCTTTTTCCTCCCACACCCTACTTGAAACCTTATGGAAACTCTACTGAGCCTACCTTTGGTGTATATCCAGAATTCCTTCATTTCTCATCACTCCTCTGCCGTCACCCTTGTCTGAACCACTGCCATTGCATACCTGAGTAATTAAAAATATTTCTCCCCTTGCCCACCACACAGAATGAGCCTCTTAAATAGCTGATCAGATCAGGCCATTTCACTCCTCTGCTTGGAACCTCTGTGGCTCCCATCTCACTTTGGGTAAAATTCAAATTCTAACAAGAGCTTACAAGGCCTTAGAGCATCTGGCCTTCATCACTCATTTCTCACCTCCCACTTCCTCCCACTCCCCCATGCTCACTCCATCCCTGGAACACTGGCCTCCCTGACATCGCTCCCTGCACTGGGGCCCCTCCTTAGTAGTCCTCTCCTTCTGCAAGGCTCTTCTTCTAAGTAGCGTATGGCTCACTCCCTGCTCTCTTTCAGGTCTCTGCTCAAATGTTACCTCTTAATGAAACTTTCCCCATCTACCCTATTGAGTAATGCAAACTACCTCCATTAGACTCTCCTTACCCAATTTGACTTTTCATTTCCTTAGTCAATGTCATCACCTTCTAACATATTCCATAATTTACACATTCATTACAGCAATGTTGACTGTCTGACCTCCTCCAGACAATGAGGATCAATCTCCATGGGCACAGACATCTTGTCTGCTTTGTTACCTTTATGCAAAATATCTGAGGCAGTGCTTAGCACATGCTCAGTACTCAACAAATGTTTTTGAATAAACATTTTTGGATGTGTAATGATAATTTAAATATTTTTACTGTATTCCCTAGTTCAGTATTGGTCATGTCCATCTGAATACCCTTTATATCCACAGTATTTTACTCAATCATTCAAGAAAGATAAAAAAAAATTTCTGATGAAAGAAAAAGTTAAACTTTTGGCACTGTGTGCCAAACACAGATGCACTATTTTGGCTTCCAGTTGATCATGGTGGATGCGGGAAGATGGTGGCAGACAAGACACATCAGCAGAAGACACTGTGGAAGCAGGCGAACAGGTATGACTACGTTGGCAGACCAGCCAAGGATGAAGGATGACCCTGTGAAGGGAGGAGAGCCAGGGACAAAGCCACCCAGAACTGTGAGAATAAAGACTGGAGGTGAGGGGGCCGGTGGGGCTAAAAACAACAACAGGCTGGAGAGCAGCCCAAGAGACAGTGAGACACCCACACTCCTTCCCAGCCTATGCAAACAAGCTACTCACCTGGACCAGTGCTTTGAGTCAACCAATGTGGTCTAACCACATTGGAAAGATGTTATTGAGAAGTGTCCATATGATGAAGGACAATAAGAGACAAATCTTATTCTATGGCTGGAATTCAGTGTAAAAAAAACCAAAAAACTAAAAACCTAAAAATCAAAAGCTAACAGTATAAGGACGGTGGAAACTGCCAAAATTATTGGAAGTGTTCACCTCTGGGAAGTGTGAATGTGACTGAGGAGAATGGGACAGGAGCCCACTGTTTTTCATTATAAGCCTTATAAAAGTATTTGTCTCTTTAAACTATGTTCATGCATTACTTCTATAAAAATAAAAATTGAATTTCTGGCTGCTGTGTAGAGAGTAGATTGGAGGCGGGCAGGAATAGCACCAGGGAAAAGTGGTCCAGGGGAGCGCTGATGAGGGCTGGGGCTGCATGGTGGGAGTGGAAGTGGACGGGACAGGATGCATTTGAAACGTTTGGAGGTGAAGTCAACATGGAAGGTGGAATATAGGCAGTGAAATAATGAGAGGAATCAAATATAACTTCTAGGCATTTGGCAGAAGCAACAAGCTACAGGCAGAGTGGGGACTAGGAGGACACAAGCCAGGCACCAAGGGCACACAATTTAAGGAAGCTGTCACTCTTACAACATGCAGACACAGAGGGGACACCTGAAAGTGAGTGCCCTTGGCAACTCATGGCCTTACCCTGGTCCCATTCTGGACTCAGTGGGTTCCAGTGCTATTTACTGAGATGGAGAAATTAGCAGCAAAGCATTGGGGTCAAAAAGGAGGACAAAGAAAAAAGTTTTCATTTCAACAAGTACGTCATGATCAAGTCATCTTTTAGTGATCCATATGACTGTTGCCAGGCATTACAAGTCTGCAGCTCAGGGGAACAGTCATGGAATAGGAATTTGTATGGCTCAAGCAGAGAGATGGTGCTTGCAGTCATGGATGGAGATTGAACAACCTGGGGAGAGTGATCTTGACCGGTATAGCAGTGGTCAGATCAGAGACATTCCAACCTTCAAAGATGAGGACCAACTGCAAGGGAGACGGAGGAGCAGCCACAGAAGTAAAGGAGCAGCAGGAGAGTGTTATGGAAGCCACGAAAAAAGTGCCTGCTGAGGGACACCCTGTCCTGAGTGCTTCAGCCTCCGCTCTTGACAGAAACCATTCTGTGAGTAGGAACACAATGCTTCCGGCCTCTATCTGGCCCAAGGCTAGCCCCTGTGAGTCTGCATGGGCTTTATGACCTGCTCTGTCCTCCTGCCATGACATTGGCCATCAATTCTGCCCCCTCCCAACCTCCAGGGTACTGCCTACCCCACAATTGTAGCTCCCCTGTCCCAGGACATCTAGATCAAGCTCAGAAACTCCAAATTAGACCTTGCTGCTTTCTAAGCATTGGGCTTTAGTCAGTCATTCATTCAACGCTAATTTCTTAAGAACCTAAGGTGCCAAAATGGTACTAGTACCGTGGATACAGGGGTCTCTAGGACAGATGTTGCCCAAAGGGGCCCATGCTCGTCTGAGACACTTACTGTTCTGGCCCTTCAGATAAAATACCCTCCCTGCCTGAGTCTGAATTCAGCCCCAGCCCATTGGCCAGAGCCCTAGGCAAGCCCACTGAGCCTCCTAGGGTGGTGTGGGGCCTGAGTATTTCCCCTCCCATGAGGTGCAGCCACGTTGGAGCATAGCACCATCCACTTTGGAGAAAGGTCCACCTAGGATGGGCCAAAGACGAGCTAGCTGGTGATGTGCCCATCAGCTCAGAACAAAGTACCTAGTACCATCGCCTAGCACATAGTGGCGATGGAATGATGGATCAAGAAAGTATTCATCCTATGCTAAAATACAAATGATCTTTGGCAGCAAGAAAAAAAGAAGACATTAGTAAAAAAAATCTCTTCATGGGACACACTGATGGAGGTTGCCTGGGGGACAGGGGACAGACGACTTGGAGAAAAGGTGTGGGTAGGTCAGCCCAGATATCGGCCTCTCTGACTAACTGAGCCTGGGCTGGGGGCAAGTGCCTGCTCCCAGCTCCAGCTTCAGCACAGTGCTGGCTTCACTAGGGCTCCATCCCGGAGTTAGCTCAGCACCCCATTGTCCAGAGTGTGTGGCATTAGCAGCAATCTGGAGACACCTCTCATCAATCCTTACCTGACAGGCAGCAGCTGCAAACTCCCAGCAAAAGATTACACTCTTGGTGCCCCCAGAGCCCATTTCTATGGAAATTGGCCCTAGAGGCAGAGGATGGGGAGGGTACCAGCTCTGTGCACAAATGTCAGCCTCCACCTTTGCTCAAATCCCACCCGCTTCATTTGGAAGCCAGGAAGCTAGCAGATGAAAGATACCCGTTTACTGGTGGTCTCTGGCTTAAGTGAGGAGCTGCTCAGTGCTTACCTCTGCCAGCTCCGTAGAACTTTCCAGAGTTGCTGTCCGGGCACCTATATTTGGGTATCTTAACTAAGCCCAGAGCTGATTTCCACTCAGTCTAGCAGCTTTGGAAATCTCTCCACATGCCTGCAGAGATAGACCAACTTGCTGGTTCAAAAAAAAAAAAAACCCTGCTCAAAGCTGCTACAGTCAGAAAGTGCTGCATCCATGCTGTGCCAGGGGGCATCAGGCTGGTGGGGCATCAGGCTGGCAGGGCATCTGCCCATGTCCCAACCACTCCAGCACACACCCTGTGCAGGATGACATGCAGCCAGCCTTCCATGTCTGGACAACCTGCACGTTCACACTGTACACACCAACACCCCTGTCTGAATATAGGGACATGTGTGCATCCAGGGCCCACCCATGTTCTGTTCCATGGCCCCGCATGCCGGGCAGCTGCAGCTCTACTCACAGACCCATCAGCTTCATCCTTGTTGATTCATCTCTGCTGAATAGTTTATTGTAGGTTTCTCTTATCATTTTAGGAAAATGACTGAGAAATGAGAAGAAAAATCAAAGTGCTGATATTGATAAGCTCAACATGGTTGACACAGACACAGAAATCTGTAGGCATTCCCAGAAGAGGCAAATCTGTGGCTTCAAGTTGAGGCTCATTAGACTTAGCCCCATCAGCCGTGTGCCTGCCTCTGTGTATGTGTGATTGTGAGGGAAATGAATGGGTTCAAGAGCACATGTGTCCAAAAAGACACTTGGATCAAAGATCATGTCTGATGGGAAAGCCCTGTGACGTTTAGCCCCTTGGGACGTTCCTCTCTCCCAGCTCGTTGTCTAACGCAGGAGTCCGTCTATGACCTGCACACACTCCACCAACATGCATGTTTTCAAAAAGGCACAAGCCTAAAACTGTGCCAAAGGAGCTGCCTCTGCTTCAGAGGGCCATGTACACCCCAGCCCCAAAATAGCCCAACAAGCTTCATCCTTCGGTGTCCCATGCCAAACCCCAACACCAAGCTTATCTTTAGAAAAAAATTCTCCTTTATGTTGAGCCGACATCCTATGACCTCTTCACATCTCCCCAGGGTGCTGGGTTCCCTGTACAGAAGCATGTGTAAGAAATCCACTCCATCTCTCCTAGGAGAGCCCTTCAAACATTTGAAGACTGCTGCTGTGCTCACACTACTTCCCTTTTCAAAGTGAAAGAGTTTCCTCTCTCTCAATAATTCTCAAGGGTGCTGGTATCCAGATCAAACCAATACTCACCCCCGGACAGGTTCTATCACGTCAAAACCCCTTGGAAATGGGCTGGTGCTTTAGTCACATATATCAAAGAGTTTAACAAGGACCTTAGTTTTTACTGCCATAACCTGACTTCCAGAAAGTCACCCTAAGGGGGTGGTCTTATACACACACACACATGCACGCACATACACACACACATTTTGCTCTTAAAATTCTTCCCTTAATTACTAGCCTTTATTGTGGAAGAACACACAATAATGGGAAAGTAATCAAAGTCTGTCACATCCACACAGTGATGGAGTCCCGGGCAATCACAAAACACTATCCTTTTGAGGAATCAGGACAAAGCATTATACATACTTGGATGCTCGATATTGCACCCATGCACACCCTCATCACTCACACATACATGTGCACACAGGTGTAGGCACAGAAGCACACATAAAACAGGAAGGAAACGCCCTGAAATGTGAACGGAGGGAACAGATAATTTGGTGGTATTATGGGTGATGAGTCCTTCATATTTTGTCTGCATTTCTTGAATACTCTATAACGAGCATATACCACTTGTAATTCACAAAAAGAAAAGTTACTGTTTAAAAATATGATGTCTAGAGCTGAACACAGGCTGCCTCAAGTAGTCTGACCAGCTCCAGATATTGGTCCAGAAGCCAGCGGGCACTGCTGACTCCCACTGTGCTCTCCCAAAGCCCTGCCCCCAGCACTCCCCGCTGGTGACACTGCATGAGTGAAGATTTTCACCACAGTGCAGGGTTTGTCCCAGACAGAGACTGCACAAGCAGCACTGATGATGGTGGTTATTCGGGGGGAAGTCATATCTAAGGAGTGAATGAAATACTGCCCACACCAACAGGCCTGCCTCTCACATATTCCCCCTTTGAACCAGATACATTAAAGAGGCCAGGTAAACAAAGTTCAGCTACATGATGGACTCCCCTGGGTCTCTAAATAGCTCAGCCAGGTGGCTGTCTCACTAGACAGACAAGGTGGAAAGCAATGCCCAGAGAGCCAGGGAGGAGAACAGTGGGGTGGAGAGAAGCCCAGGGACTTACTAGTCTGCATCCCTAAGGAAATTATGCAAACCCAATGAGCCCCAGATTCCACCATGTAAAATGGAGATTCTGCTAGAACCATGTCCCCAGGTTGTTGCAAGGATCCACTGAGTCTGTACAGGCGAGCCCTCAGGACCGTAGCTGTCAGCCATCTGTGTTCACAAGATGCAGGCAGACCAGGGAGGAGACCTCTGTGCTCAGTCATCGCGCCTGCCGCCCTCTTTCTTTCTCTGTCCTGTAATCCGTTTCCCAGGTGTGGCAGAACTGCAGAAGTTGGTGCACCTGTCTACACTTTGCCCTTGTCCAGAACCCTTCTTTTCCCTCAGGGACTCCCACAGGTCCCTACCCCCGTGCATCTGCTGGGCAGCACCTCATACCCAAATTCACCACCACAGCTGGCACATGTGGCACAGCCTGTTCACCAAACCCCAATGGGCCACCATATCTGCCTGTGAGTCAAGTCCAAGGGGGCAAGAAAGGTCACCTCCGTGTGTGGACAGGCCCACTCCCTGTGAACTCATGTCTCAGTAAATGATGAGTGTTGCCTCCCCTCACTCGAGATGCCAGACAATGTATGCTCAAATCTGTCCAATTAGGGCTGTTTCCACAAGCCTTTGGCTTCTGTGGAGAACATTCGGTTTTGACGGAAATGGGATTTCCCCTTCAATATTCTTCTTAGATGACAGGTCTGTGATTAGAATCAGGGCATGAAAAATCACGCCCCAGTGGTTATTTCCATTAGTGGCTTTTGACTTTGCAGAGACACCTGGAGCATGGAGCTCTCTGGCTTCTCTCACTTCCCACTCCCCACAGCTCAGGAAGATCCTGACCAGCTGACCTGCAATTTTTTGGTATTTCAGAGCCCTGGGATATCTGGTCAGGAGCTTGGTTAACTCATCTTTGCAAGAGCCTGCCCCATAGCCCCTCCTCACTGCCCAGCTCTCGTCCAGCCATCTTCCATTCTGCAATGCGACAGGACCCCTGACATGCACACACACACACACAAACACACACGCCCACCTCCACAAACACCCACACAGAGAATGCTTGGTCTGTCCTGTGATAAGCAAAACTTGGGAAGTGCTCATTTGTCGTACATAATGAGAAAGAAAATAACACTTATTGTCTAGGTAGCAGGGTGCCAGAACCCAATGGATCCTCAGTGAAAGAAACAGAGCAGGGTTCTTGATGATCAAGGAAGATAAGAATGAGACTGCACTTAAGAATGAGTTCTTAAAGAAGGTTCCAGGAGAAAGAGCACAGCCGAAGTGGCGGGTCTCGTTAGAGCTGGTTTGTGAGTCTGTCCCTTGCCCTGGCCTGGAGCCCTGGAGGATGGCCACATATCTGTGTGTCCCTTGTACCCAGCACAGATTGAGGGACAGACAAGCACTCAGGAAATGTTTGTCGATGGTGCAATGAAGGAAGAACCAAGAGGAGAGGGTAGATGGTTTCTGCTCAGACTGTTTTACTTGACTTGGGGCAGAGTTTGGGGAAGGACAGTGAGTTCACTGATCTGGATGTAAACTGGAAGGAGATTTCTTCCAGATCCAGATAAGAAGCCTGAAGGATGGCTGGGGAGGAGGGTACCTGACCACATAGCATCCACAAGCCTGTCCTGGAGCAGGGCGGCTGGCACACAGCACCGCAGAGTGACTCCTGCCTATCTGCAGAGCTGACATCAGCGCAGAACCACCCGACTCCCAGCAAACTCAGGACATTGAGATGGCCATGCCCGGGAATCTGGAGGCTGGAGGATTTACTTTCTGGAGTGGGGACAGAGGACAGAGGAGTAATGGAGAAGGTTAGCACGGGGCCTGAGCCAGGAGTGAGGCCCACGTGCCTGCGGGTGACTGCCAACATTCCTGCAAGAAGCCATTGCCTGAGCCCAGGACATGTGCAGTGAGCAGCAATCCCTGGGGATCGCTTCTGACCCACTGGAGGTCATGGACACTGAATGAAAAGTCCCCCTGGAAACCAAGATGGGTGTCCATGCAAGTGAGGCAAAAACTCTTGCAGAGGTAAGCTGGCCCACGGCCCTCTACCTGCAGGCCCTTGCTCTCAGTTCCTTTAACTCTTTCTATGTGGATTCTAAAAGTCTGGTGACTATGGGTAGAAATCGGTAGCCTCTGAATGCAGCCCTGACACAAAGACATGTTTCTCTACAGAGGCTCCTGCGACCTGGGAGTGTCTGAGCTCCAAGTGCTATGAATGAACTCATGTTTCTTTGCTCCCTGCCCTTTTATATAAAGAATTGTTCTATGCAATGAAGAAAATAAAAAACATCTTATATTAATTAATAATTATGTTTGGTAACAGAAATCTGAAAACTGGTGAAAAAACTAATAAGTTTTTTTTTAATTTTTATTTTGCTTATAGAAAATATCAGAAAATAATTACCCTAAGACTTGTTGGGAAGCTCCACAAAACCATTAGGGACCCAGTCTCTTTCTGGCCCTCAGCCTTGCCATCCTCCCTCCAGGTCCAGCCCTGGTCCTCACTCTGCAAGATGACTGGAATTCCAGCCACCCCAGACGAGTTGTAGGCAGGCAGAGGGAAAAGGAGAACAGGCAAAATGTGTGCTATGAATCCACTGTTTGACATGAACTTTCTAGAAGCCCTACCCAACAATCTTATTGAGCATTTCATTGTCCAACTATGTCACATGACTCTCCATCAGCAAGGGATGCTTGGAAATATATTTTTTCCTAGATACTGTCCCAATAAAATGGGGTTTCTGTTTAAAAGGAGGAAGAGGGAAACAGAAAGGGGGTGGGGAACGGGTGTTTTCTACCAGCCACCTGTGTAAGGGTCTAGGAAGTAGATTAGAGAGAGGAAGAGGAGAAAGAAAGGTAGAGAACAAGGGAGAGCAAGAGAACTGAGATGCCCAGGCTATCCCACATGAAAGCGTGTGCACATGCAAGTGTTAGGGTGACCAGCAGTCACAGTGAGCTGGGGATACAGGACTTTCAGTGTTAGACACAGGACAGGCCCAGGAAAACAGGGACAGCTGGTCCCCCACACATGCATATGTATTTGTGTGGAGAGTGTCATTAGACTAGGTGTCCTGAACCAGTGCTGTCCGAGGACCCCTGGAGGCCCACATGACCCTTTCAGGGGGTCTGTGTGGCCAGACTAGTTTTCTCCTAAACTAAAGTATTATCTGCCTAGTTCATTCCATTTCCCCTCATGAGTATACAAAGTTTTCCAGAGGTTGTATGAGGTGTAGAGATTGCAACTGATTGAATGCAAAGACAGATACATGAATCCAGCTGCCTTAGATTCTGTTAGAAAAAGAAAAGAGAGACACCATGTGTCAAAGAGATTTCTAATAAATGTGAAAGAATGCTATTCTTCTTTTGTTTTGGAAAATAGTTATTTTCATTTAAAATATGTTATGTCAACATATAATGATTTATTGGGGTTATTTTGATTGATAAACTTTTTTTTTAATTTCTTGGTCTTACTTCCTAATATGATAATATAACCTATATTTTAAAGAAGCTCTGTGGCATCCTCGATAACTTTTAAGAGCCTGAGACCAAAGAGCTCGAGAACTGTTGTCCTAGACTAGGCTAATGAGGGTTTGAGGGTGGGGAGTCAGAACACAGAATCTCCTGAATGGGAAGGGGAGGAAGGCTGGACCCCCTGGGAGCTGGCAAAGAAGGTGGCATCTCTGGGAAGCTCAACAGCTTTGTGTGTGAATAAATGCTCTACTGCGGAGCAGCTCAGAATGTGGTCCCCAGATCAGGGCCAGGTTGCAAATTGTTCACCACTAGTTACTATTGAGATAAGTTGAGAAATCAAGAAAAACTCTTGGAAGCTTCCATAGCAACTTGACATAGTAACTTTATGTCTGTTGAAACTGACAATAAAAAATGTGCAACTTGTACTTTGTATGTTTTCTTTTATTTCCCTAGCAATTTATTTTCCCTGTGTTTTATAGAAGTATTCCACAATGCATTGGAAATTTTAAAAATATGGTCCTTCCATAGATGAGATGAACATAAAGGATAAGTGCTAGTTGTCCAAGCAAAGAAGGGGACAAAGTATTACATAGAAAAATGTGGGTGTCAGGGGGAAACTATGTATTGCCTAGAGTACACCCCTCCTGATTACCTCATTCTAGTCTTTCATTGAGCTATTTTACAATTTTATAAATAGCAGTGCAAAATAATTTCTGCCTATAGACACACACAAAATCTGTCAGGCAATTGACTTCTCTTCCTCAGTATGGAAGAGGCCAGTTTGGTCTCCACATGCTCATTCATTTCAACGTTACCTGTGTGTCATTATATCTGATTTTAGATTCTCCTTTGACCTAGTTGTAACATCTTACAAGTTTCCCCATTAATTATTCAGATAAAATCATTAATACAGGTTCATTAAAAATAATATGGTCTTTCACATTATTCACAAACCAAAATATTTGTGGAGCTTTGCTCGTGGACCCACACCCTTGGTGTGACTCATCTACCTTCTAGAAATCTCTTCCATTCCTATCCTGCTGCCTGATGATATCTGTATGCTCTTCCCTGTATATTTTTGTCTATCTCACAGCTTTTCCTTCCTTCTAGCTTAGGATTCCTCATTGTCATAGCTGTGGGGTAGAAAAAGAAGCCATAGGAAGTCATAGCAAGTCAAAGGAAAGTATCACTTTAGATGTTTGGGGAGTGACAGGGATGACGGGGGAAACAGGGAACTGAAAAAAAGAGATCAACAGGGAATTAAACAGATGATGACTGAATAGGGATCATCCCTTTTGTCCTAGTATGTGAGCTAGAGATAACTGTTGTGCCCAACCATCACCACCATCACTAAACACCTTTTCTTGGTTTTGTGAGTAAAACCACACCTCTATGAGATCAATGGCTCAATGTTTGCCCTTGGAAGCAATCCCCAAGGTCTTCGTGCCAGATTCCAATCCCAGCCCTGGCAGCTAACCCCCTAGCAAAGGAGGACGCCTTTGTCATGAGGATCCGGATGCTGGGGGAGGTTATACCGAGCCAGGAACCCTGATATATGAGGAAGCCAAAATGTTAGTCTCAGCCACCTACTATCCTGGGAGGTGGGAGTGGGGGGTGTCTGAGGCTCCTATCTGCCTTCAAACCCTCTTTCCACTTTTGCTGCTGATGTGCCAGCACCTTAATTATCCCAGTTTCTTGCTGTCACTTTGGCACACCTGTCAAGTAAGGTGCCACACCAGGGGGCAGGACATGAGTCTCCTCTGACTCTGCTGGAAATCCAGAGCTTTTTATTTGAACAGCTTCATTGAGCTATAGTTGATGTACCATGAAATTTACTTGTTTTAAATAGACAAGTCAGTGATTCTTAGTAAATTTATAGAGTTGTACAACCATCACCACAATCTAACATTAGAACATTTCTATCACCCTAAAAAGTAGCCTTGTGCCTATTTGCTAGTACTCCCTCTGCTCAAGACAACTACTGTCTGTAAAATGTCTATGCTCTCCAAAGTGATGTACAGATTCAATGCAATCTCCATTAAAATACCCTGGTAATTTTTTCAGATATAGAAAAAATAATTCTACACTTCATATGAAACCAGAAAAGAACCTTAATAGCCAAAGCAACCTTAAGCAAAAGGGACAAATTGGGAAGCATCACTTTACCAGACTGCAAGCTGTACTACAAGGCTATGGTAACCAAACAGCATGGTCCTGGCACAAGAACAGAGACATAGATCAATGGATCAGTACAGAAGCCTAGATATAAAACCATCTTCATATTGCCATCTGATCTT
The DNA here is from genome assembly GCA_963574575.1 of Galagoides demidoff. NCBI lineage: Eukaryota > Metazoa > Chordata > Mammalia > Primates > Galagidae > Galagoides > Galagoides demidoff. Next base: position 35,170 of record CAUYQV010062262.1, read on the forward strand.
TGACAGAGCAGACTATAATATACGCTGGGGAAAATAATCCCCATTCAGTAAAAGTGAATCTCTCTAAGAGTAGAATGAGAACGTTTTAAAACAATAACTGAGAAAATGACATGAAGGCTGTGTTGATCAGTTTGATGGAAGTATTTCGGATTGCATGTGAAAACCCCACACTGTACCCCAGAAGTGCATTAATGTGCATAGTTACCATTCAGTAAAAAAAAAAAAAAAAAAAAGAATCTTATTTTCTCAATAAAAATTTTCAGAAGCAGGGGGAACAACAGTGGAAAGAAGGAATAGAGACTAAAACATCTATGGCAGTTTCTGAGCTCCGACACTGCTGTGGGGACTTCTTATGACATTTGGGGCAGTCAGATGCCCAGCGTATGGGTATCCCGATCAAAAGGTCTTGGACAGAAGCTGCCATATCTATTTGGACTCTTGACCTAAATAAAGATCTTGAAGAATATGTCACTTGTGACAAAAGTTAACTCTGGAAATACCTGAAAGATTCTGTTTTAGATCTCCTGTCAGTGTGGCTAGCTAGGAGGGGAGTCTAAGAAATCTCTTAAACGTGGGCAGCACCTGTGGCTCAGTGAGTAGGGCACCGGCCCCATATACTGAGGGTGGAGGCTTCAAACCTGGCTCCGGCCAAAGTGCAACAAAAAATAGCTGGGCCATGTGGCAGGCACTCGTGGTCTCAGCTACTTGGGAGGCTGAGATAAGAGAATCACCTAAGCCCAAGAGCTGGAGGTTGCCGTGAGCTGTGATGCTACAGCACTCTATGGAGGGTGATAAAATGAGACTCTGTCTCTACGAAAGAAAGAAAGAAAGAAAAAAAGAAAGAAAGAAATCTCTTAAACTTGAAAATAAGAGTCCACTGTCTTTTAAAACTCCTTTTAAAATAAAATTAAGGAAGATAACAGCTTACTAAATAAAACAAAATCGGGGTTATTCTGGTTGGGGGAGAGGAAGGGAGGGTGAGAGCCGTGCTGTCCTCAATTCTTTCCAGACCTCTGTCTGCCCTGGTGACCTCTGACCGGATCCTAGAGTTTCTTTGAACAAGGCTTTAAAATGCTGTGATAGAGAATGTAACATAAATTTATTGATATGTGTGTACATCTGTGTGTATGTACTGTGTTGTGTGTGCGCATTACGTAATGTGAGCTAGAACACGTACAAGGCAGCACTATTTATGAGCAAATATTAAGAAAGTTCAAAAGGGAAACATTATCACTACCTAAGTATGCATCATATAACAAATTAAAAAAATCTCAAAAAAAAAAATCTGATGATGCTGGTTATGATTGTTAGACCCATGGCTTGATCCAGTCTGGCAAGAAAAAGATGGATAGAAAGGTTTGATGAAAGACAATCTGAAAACATTCTTGGACAGTCTGGTATGTTATGCTGATGAGCTATCTTATAGGCAAAGGGGAGCCCCCTGAAAGTGTCTGATCGGGGATTGAAATGATTAGAGCTGGTTTTTAGGAAGGTTCCTATAGCAACCGTCTGCGGGTTGGCTTGGGCAGAGAAATCCTGGAAGTGAAAGGCTAATTTAGAAATTATTGGCATAGTTCAGATAAGGTAGTGAGGGTTTAAATTAGGGGGACAACAGTGGAAATAAAACCCAAGGGCCCTCAGAGCTATGTGAAATATCAGAGGTATTTTAGAAATCTTTGTCTCTGGGCCACTGCAACTGACAAAGATTTTGAAGGGATAAAGGAGAGAGGAATGTAAATCCACTTTGAGGTGGAAATCTTAGATACCTAGGAGGATAATGGTCTCATTAACAAAAAATAAAAGCAACAGGAGTAAAGTCAGGTTTGCTGTGGACGGTGAATGTACCGAGGGTTTGATTTAGGACGGTGTGTGGCTGTCACCTTGTTGCTAGTTTTTACTGATAACTTATACTATTGACTAGAATGCACCCTTCATTTGCAGAGTGACTATTAGACCTGAGGTGTACAGAGCATTACCTTCTGACGTATGGAATTTTTAAGATAAAATTTCTAACAGCGTTTATGAGAATCCCGAGGGCAATTTTCCCTGTACAGGGTGTGAAGCCTCAGGGATTTAAAACTCTGGAAGACAGAACAGATTTCTGTATTGATATGAGACATAAACTTGATAACACAGAAACTGGACAGTTTATTTTAGGGCAGTGATGAAAGGACAACCGAGCAACCACCAGGTGCCCATTTGGTGGTAAAACCCACCTAAGAGCCCGCAGAGCGGAGGGGGAAAGCCACACCTAATGAGGACAAAGCACGTTATCCTAGTGAGGGGCTCACTTATAACGTTGGGTCAAACCATACAAAAGCAGTTCATGCAACCAAAATATTTGCACCCCCAGAATATTCTGAAATTTGCACAAAGGAGAATTTAAATGGAGCTGTCCTTGGATATTATTCCAAGCATCTGACACAGGAGCAGCAGCAGCAGAAGGCCCCCAGCTCTGTTCAGCACGGAAGGGTCTTCTCCAGTTTTTTACCAGCTCGTGTAGCAAGGGCACACTTTCTGGTCTTCCTACCATGGGATGGATCCCCAGAGCTTTAGGCACACGTTTTGTGTATGCTGATTCTTTCTCTGCAGACATGACTGTCTATGAGGCAGAGACTCTCTGCTACAGAACTGTATATGACGTGTACATGAGGCAGGGCACTCGCCCTCTCTGTAAGCTCATAAATGAGGCTGGGTTTTTTTAACCCCTAAAACAATTTCAAAGGTCCTACTTTGTCATCATTAATTTGTAAAATTTGCAAAAGAAGAAAAGCCATCTCCCTGGATTTATGCAACTCATAAACTTATTTCAAATGTATAACGATTGAGAGGAAGAAGTAAGATTTGTGTACTTCTTGGAGAAAAGCCAGGGCTATCTTCCTAAAACACCAATGTGCGCTGAGTCACCCTTCATTTGGCTGCATGCTATCCAGAGGATAAACTCATAACTCCACTTTAATAGACATAAAACGTGTCTCAACCTTCTCTACCCTCAACCAATTCCCTGCCCAACACCACACGGAATTCATCCTTCCCCAGAATATCCTTTTTAGCTTCCTGCCTTTGGATGTGATGCTTTATATCTTTTTTTTTTTTTGAGACAGAGCCTCAAGCTATCCCCTTGGGTAGAGTGCCGAGGCTTCACAGCTCACGGCAACCTCCAACTCCTGGGCTCAAGTGAGTCTCCTGTCTCAGCCTCCCAAGTAGCTGGGATGACAGGCACCCGCCACAATGCCTGGCTATTTTTTGGTTGCAGCCATCGTTGTTTGGTGGGTCCGGGCTGGATTCCAACCCACCACCTTAGGTGTACGTGGCTGGCGCCTTAGCCGATTGAGCCACAGGCGCCGAGCCTGATGCTTTACATCTAAAATTTTCTTCTAGTTTATCTAGAAAACTTGCATCTACTCCTGGAAGCTGAACTCCAGTATAAGCATCCCTCCATATCCACGGAGGAGGAGTTCCAGGATCCCTGCGGGTACCACAAATGTGGATGTTCAAGTTCCTTATATAAATTGGTCTGGTACTGGCATACAACCCATACGCCTCTTCCCTCACTGGGAATCAACTCTAGATTACTGCTTCCAACACCTAATGTAATGTAAATTCTTTGTAAATAGTTGTGACGGAATATAACAACATGATTGTGCTACTTTTAATGGTTGCCTTGTTGTTTTAATTGCTTTTCTTTCTGTGAGTATGTTCAGCTCATCTTGGTTGAACCTGAGCGTGGAACCTGTAGCGCCATCTGTGGGGGCTTCCCAGGATTTCTCCAAGCAGGGGAAGTTTAAGTGAACATTCTGGATACTTTCATGTTCTGCTTTCCGTTTTAATGCTAGTGCGTTAGAGCTGCAAGTGTTGACATCAGTCGTTCAGTTCTTCTGCCTCTTCTTCCTCACGTTGTG
>CAUYQV010062263.1:0-48810 GCA_963574575.1 Galagoides demidoff
TCACAGCTCATAGCAACCTCCAACTCCTGGGCTCAAGCAAGTCTCCTGCCTCCGCCTCCCAAGTAGCTGGGACCACAGGCACCCGCCACAACGCCCGGCCATTTTTTGGTTGCAGCCATCATTGTTGTTTGGCGGACCCAGGCTGGGGATTCGAACCAGCTACCTTAGGTGTACGTGGCTGGCGCCTTAGCCCATTGAGCCACAGGCGCCGAGCCTGGCTCTGCTGTTTTTGACAGTGGCTCAGAGACAATGTTGGTTTGACCACTAGGAGGCGCCCGCTGCCTGGCTTCTCTGTGGTGTCAGCAGCGGGATGCCTTGCTTGATTCCATATGATCTCCAATCCTGCTGCGCCTGGACTGCCACAGGACTCCTGTGGTGCTTGCTGTGAAACATTTCCTGGACCCCTGTGGGGTGGAGGGAGGTACAGCTTGTCATGAGCTGAGCTTGTTCTCCAAGACTGGAGAGTTCTGCAGCCAGGGTTCCATCTCCCAGAAGGCAGAGGTTAGGACTTCTCTTTCAGCCTCAAGGATGGGTGGTATTTTGGCAGGTCAAAGTGAGAAAGAGGGCTTTGGGGGACAGGAAACAGCTTTCATTGTTGTCTTTGCCTCTTGCCCCCCAAGGGTACCCACTCACTGCCTGTTGTGTATGCACCCTGTTCTCTGTCCATTAACCCAGCAGCCTGTCCCCTTGTGGTCAGGTTGGCTGCTTGGTGGTTTACAGTAAAAATGCTGGGGTTAGAAAGACCTAGCGTTGAGCCCCAGCTCCACCTTGTACTGGTTTGTGACCTTGGGCAAATGTATAGTTGTCTGTGAATTTCCATCCCTTCATCTATAAAATGGACATCATAATATTTATACACAGGCATCTAGGGCTTATTTAGCACCAAGACTTGTTTTGAGTATTTTACATGTATTAATTGAGTGAGTTTTCCCCATGAGCCTAGGAGGTAGGTACCACTATCTTTCCTATTTTGCAGATGAAGAAATCAAGGCACAAAAAGTTTAAGCACAGCCACTGAATGATCAAGCTGGGAACCAAACCTGATCTGACCACAGAGCTCACATTCTGGTTATTTCTCTAAGAGTTACCCCTGTGAGCCCCAGTTTCTCTGTGCAGACTGGGGGTGATAATAGTACTTACTTCCTCAGCCTGACTTGAGGCTGTCCGTGATGTGCCCTATTCAGCAGCTGGTGCATAGTAAGTTTGTGGCACATATTGGCTATTACTACTCTGTCCCAGCTTCATGGTCTCCTTCTTTCCCCCCATATTTGGCTAAACATTGGCTGCCTGGGAATACATCCTTCTTCCTCTCCCTATTTTTGATCACATTTCCTTAGAATTCTGGACTCTATGTGTGGGCATCACTGGTTATTTGCAGTCCGCGTGGGAAGACCAGGGCTTTGGGGCAATGAGGCAGCTTCTTAGATGGGAGTAACTGGGAATACTGTGTTTATTTTGCAGAAAACCCTGGCCTTGTCCTCTACTGGGAGAGTGACTCACTGACTCTCCTTCCATCTCTTGGGGACAGAGTCCAACATCACCAGAGTGTCTGGGATGGTGTTTACTGGGAGTGATCGTCTGTGGTAGAGACTCCAAAGGCTTCTTGAGAAGCTGCCCCAGGACAGGGCAGCAGGCAAGGTAGGAGGGTAGGCAACAGACCTTCTGCTCCTCTGCCATTTTGTCCTCAGGGAGCCACAGGAACAGGGAAAACCAGGTGTGGTGGCTTTTGAGAAGATGAGCCTGAGACAGCCTTCTTGGACCTAAGAGAAGCATAGGATTGAACATTGTAGCAGACACTGTTGATGGCTTTCCTAACACTTTTCCCTTTGTGTTAACAAAACATTGATTCATTTGTGAATCAGTGTTCTAAGTCAGTCATGACCATTTTGTTACCAAATTTCCCAGCCTCTTATACTGGAGTGGTCATTTGACCCAGTTTGGGCCAATCAATCCTAAAGTGGAAGTCTGGTGGGAGGATTTCTGGAAAAGCTTTTGCTCTCCTGATAGAAGGACAAAAACAACTAACATGGCCCTACTTACTCTTGTCATTGGCTTCCCTTGAATCCAGATGTGATGACTAGAGCTATGGCAGCTATCTGTGTCTATGAGGTCAAAGCATGAGGATGAAAGGTCAGTAAATTAAGGATGGCAGAGTTAGATTTCCTGATGTCAGAAACTCCCTGCCTGTAAGAACGTACTTGTTTAAGCCTCTGTTGGTTGGGTTTTCTTGGGTGTTTTTTTTTTTATTAAGTCATTTGTATATAGATTATGAATACATTTATGCTATTATGGGATTCAATATATTGATTATTTATACAAATTGGAGTGCTTACATCCTACCAATTAACATAGCCTTCGCTTCATTTACCCAATTACAGTGTTAAGACATTTGTGTTCTACACCTGATAGATCCAACTTGTACTTGCAGTATGCTCCATAGGTGTGGTCCCCCTATTAACACTCCCTCTATTGACACACCCCCCTCCCTACCCCTTTTCCTCCCCTTCCCTCCTTCAATCTGGGGTGTTTTCTCAGGTAAATGTATTACTAACTGATATAAACACAATGGCAGTGGGTGAGCTGGCCAATTAGGGACATCACATGCTTTCAGATATCCAGTTCCTCAGGACTGCTGTGTGCTGAGCCTCCTGCTGGGCCTTAGTGATATTTGGCAAATCAGGTCCAGATCCTCCCCTCAAGAAGCTCACACTCCACTAAGAAAAATAAGACAAATTGCATAACTGGTACAAACTATCACACAGCTCTCAGGTTGCAAGAAATTCCTTTGCTTTTAAAATAAAATTAAGCTTTACTCAAGGCCCTACTTGTCAAGGTTGGCAAAATTACAAAAAGGTCAAATGAGGTGGGGAAAAACATAGAATCATTCAGGGTCAACCCAAGATCTCAGAGTTCATCAGCCCTGGAACACTGAGGGGAACCTTTGTCTTCTTCCTTTGACATTCCTGCTGACTCAGACCACTATTAGCTACATAAAATTAGCTTCTAACACAAGTAAACACCGAAGTCCCAGGGCCCAAGATGAGGAAGATCTATTTCTCATTCACATCACAGTCCAACGTGTCAGGTTAGCAGGCTCCAGGGAGCAGGTAGGGTCTGTTTCCTACAGTCACTGAAAGACCTAGACTCTTTCCATCCTGTGGCCCTGCCACTCACTCTCTAGGTCTTCAGGGTCCTCTCAGTTCATCTGGGGAATGAGAGAGCAGGCAGTGCATGAAGGGTCCTACAAGCCCAGAAGTGGTGACATCACTTCTTTTAACATTTCATTGGCTAGAACTCATCACATGGCCACACCTAACCACAAAGGAGCCAGGGAAATGGAGTCTCCTCATGTGATCAGAAAGAAGAAAGAATATAGACATTGTCAGCACCATTTGGCCCCTTAAATGTGGAGGGCAGCATGCACCCACTCAATCTCCAAGAAGGCACTGCCAACTTGGCTGCAAGGGAGGACAGTTCCCTCTTCTTGGGGGACCCACAGCCTTCCTCTATCATCAGGGATTTGGTGGACCTAGGACTCCTTGTTTCTCCAAGCCCCTGCATACAACATCTTCTCCTCACAGCCCAGCTGCCAAATGTCTTGAATGCACCTGGCACTTCCCAGCATAAAAACCTGAGGGCCACCTCCAGAAGCCCACCTGGGTCCAGGAATGCCCACTTACACCAAAACACACATACATAACTGCATTTCTACTACCAGGGTTAGAAGAGTTTCTCAACCTTGCCACTATTACATTTTGAGTCAGATAATTCGTGGTGGTGTGGGCTGTCCTGCACATAGTAGGATTTTAGCAGCTTCCCGGGCCTCTACCCACTAGATGCTTATACATCTGTATGAGATCTGACAATTAAGTTTGCAAACTCATCATAGAAAAAGTGCTACATACCTCATTACTGAATATCACTAGGTCACCTTTTGCCTCCCTTGGGAAGCTATGGACTGACACCAGTGCCTCATTCACCCTTCAAAGCAATTTTGGAACTCTTTTTCTGGGTTGGCCATCAGAGCTATTATTGTATTACCCTTGATATCCCTAATGTCATCAGAATATCTTCCTTTTGATATTTCTTTTGTCTTTGGGTAAAGAAAAAAGTCACTGGGGGCCAAATCAGGTGAGTAGGGAGGGTATTCCAATATGGTTATTTGTTTCCTGGCTAAAAATTCCCTCACAGACAGTGTCGTGTGAGCTGGTGCATTGTCATGATGCAAGATCACACCTTTCTTAGGTCAAGATTTTCAGTAAAGATTTTTCTGTTTCTCTATCGATGTTTACTTGGTCTGTTATGCTTCTCATCATCAGCTGATGGTTTTGATGCCCAAAAATTTGACAAACTTTTGCAATGTTTTGTCTGTTTTGCTGGTTCCTGGCCATCCTCACCTCTCTTCATCAATGATGCTTTCTCTCCCCTCAGAAAAACATTTATTCCATTTGTACACTGCCATTATCTTCATGGCATTATCCTCATAAACTTGGATTAACATATTCCTGATTTTGCTTCCATTCTTGCCAAGTTAAACAAGAAATTTAATGTTTGCTTGTTGCTCTAATTCAAGCTCTGAGATTCTCACAATGGCACACAAAACACACAACAACAATAATGAACTCCACTTAGCGAGACACAGTCACACATCTACATGAACACAGATGTAAGACACTGTATACCACAGACACACTCGCAGAGTCACTCACACAGACACACATACAGAGTCACACAGACACACACACAGAGTCACTCACACAGACACACGTGCAGAGTCACTCACACAGACACACACACAGACACACATAGAGTCACATAGACACACATACAGAGTCACACAGACACACATATAGAGTCACACAGATACACATGCAGAGTCACACAGACACACACACAGAGTCACTCACACAGACACATATGCAGAGTCACTCACACAGACACACACACAGACACACACAGAGTCACATAGACACACATACAGAGTCACACAGACACACATACAGAGTCACACAGATATACATGCAAAGTCACACAGACACACACACAGAGTCACTCACATAGACAAACACAGAGTCACACAGATACATGTGCAGAGTCAAACAAACACACACACAGATACACACAGAGTCACTCACAAAGACACACACACAGACACACACAGAGTCACTCAGACAGACACATACACAGAGCCACTCAGACAGACAGACACAGACACACGCAGAGTCACACAGACACATGCAGAGTCACACAGATACACACACAGAGTCACTCACACACACACCTGAACATGGAGTAACTCACACAGACATATGCAGAGTCACACAGATACACACACAGAGTCACTCATACACACACCTGAACATGGAGTAACTCACACAGACATATGCACACAGAGTTGCTCACGCAGACACACGTGCACACACAGCCACTCAGACACACACCTGAACATGGAGTAACTCACACAGACACATGCACAGAGTTGCTCACACACACCCATGTGCGCACACAGTCACACACACACCTGAACATGGAGTAACTCACACAGACACATGCACAGAGTTGCTCACACATACCCATGTGCGCACACAGTCACACACACACCTGAACATGGAGTAACTCACACAGACACATGCACACAGAGTTGCTCACACAGACACTCTCACAGAGTCACTCGCACAGGTATATGCACAGAGCTCCTCACACAGATACTGCACACAGACTCCCTCCCTTGTGTGCCTTCACAATGCTGAAGGGACAGACTCATACTCCTCTATACCCAGCCTCAGAAACACACACATCCTTGGCTCTGAAAAGAAAGATGAACATGCAGACTCACACTGAAAGAGACACAGACAGGGAACACACATGCTGAGGTGGACAGACACCTCCCCCAAGCGCGCACATACACACAGGCACAAACACATGTGGAAACACAGACCTTGACCTACTCCCAGTGCCCACACTTAACTCCTGGTCTGGATGAGGGTGAAGCCTGTTTGGAGAGGATGGCTGGCTGTGGTTCTCCTATGGCATGTGGGTCACTTTGACCCAACTGGGCTGCACCTGAAGTACTTGGCCATCTGGTGCCCAAAGAATGCACTCTGGATGCTGAGAGTGGGTGGGGCCTGGCAAGTGGGAGTCAGGGCTCCAGGAGTAACTCTGGGACAGGGCCTACTGACCTTTTGTTCATTGACATCAGACTTTTTTTTTTTTGAGACGGAGCCTCAAGCTATTCCCCTGGGTAGAGTGCTATGGCATCACAGTTCATAGCAACCTCCAACTCCTGGGCTCAAGAGAGTCTCCTGCCTCTGCCTCCCAAGTAGCTGGGACCACAGGCGCCTGCCACAATGCTGGCCATTTTTTTTTTTTTGCAACCATCATTGTTATTTGGCGGGCCCAGGCTGGGGATTCGAACCCGCCACCTTAGGTGTACGTGGCTGGCACCTTAGCCGATTGAGCCACAGGCGCTGAGCCAACATCAGACTTTCAGAAGCTCCCAAAGTGGCCCCCTTGGGTCTTGAATGCTAAGGGTCACAGCTAATCAGGATAGTAATGTTGGCATGATAGTAGCAATGGATAACCTTGACTTTCACAACGGGCTTATAAGGTGAGCACTATTATTGTACTGTTGTTACACAGATTGGGGGAAGCAATCGTCTGCCAAGCAAACCACCTGCCCAGGCTCTCACAGTTAGTAAGTGTCAAGCCAGCCCTGGCACCCAGGACCAGTTGTATCAGTCAGCTATTGCTGTAGTAATGCTGCAGGAGAAACTGCCTCCCGCTCAGTGGCTCACAGCAACAAGTGTGTGTGCTCCCACTGGAGGTGGGATGTACACGGGCTGATCCAGTCAGTGGTCGGCTGGGCTGCTGCTTCAGTCTGCAGGCTGGCTGGCCATACCCAGATTCAGGTCCCCTACACACGTGCTTGTTCTGGGGCCTAGGCTAAAAGGCCCCTAGTCATCAGGATACGTGCTTCTTATGGTAGGTCATCAAAGCACAAAAAGCTAAACCCAACCACACAAGCATCTTGAAGACCTCAGCTTATGCCCTGTCCACCATTCTCATTTCATGGGCCAAAGTGAGTTGTGTGGTTCTGCCCAAAATCGATGATGGCACAGGGCAACAGGTCCTGCCCTTGGTGAGATGGGAAGGGTGGACAGTATCAAGCTCTCACTTGTACTTCCCTCAGAAACCAGAGATCACAGCGGACAGCCAGCACCACCTCCATGTGCTCATGGAGGTAAACAGGATGGCACCTCTAATCAGGTCACTAGGGGCCAGGGTTCTGACTACAATACTTCCTGGCTGTTGCTAAACCTTTCTGGGACTCACAATCTATGAAATGGATTGCTATGTGGTAGAAATGGGATAATGTATATCAAATGCTTGGCACAAGGCTGGCACATCATAGGAAGTCCTCAGCACACAATGGCTTATATTATTAGCTTTTATTTAGCTGTTCTCAACTGGGGCCATTAACATACTCCTTGGAGTCATTCAGAAATGTCTGTGGGTGTTTGGGGTTGGGACCAGGGCCTGGGATGCTTAAAATCCTGTGCTTTGCAAGACCATGAAGGCCACAAAGAACTGTCCTGCTCTGATGCCAACTGCATTCATCAAGAAACTTGAAAATCTTCGAAGGCACCCCCTGTTTCAGATGAAGATGCAAGGCCTCAGGAGGTGGCTGGGGCAGATCTGGGCTCCTTCTGAGTTACTCCCTTGAGTCCTCCAGGAATTCCATGTGTCTGTTGCTGCTGGGATGGCAGCTCATTCCTGGGTGATTTTTCCCTCCAATGTCACAGCACACGGCTTCTCTCCTGCCTGGCATCATGAGGGAGTCAGAGATGTGAGCACTAACAAAGGCTGGGAATGACAGCTGGCCCTGCTGTCAGCTTCGGATGCTCACTGAGACCCCCTCTGAGTTGTCCTCCCAAGGGGGACTTTAAACATCCCATGAATCTTACTAATCAATAAGAAGAACACGTCTGAGGTGGCCATTCAGAGGAAAGAAATAGCAAAATGCCACACCCCTACATAGAAGAGAGACCTGCCGTTCACCAGTGATCATAGCTCCCTGTGACAGGGTACCACTGGCACCAAGGACAGAGCAGCATGCGGGTGACATTCCTGGTCAGAAATGCAAAGCTTGCAGTGATTCATGAGGTGGCCTTAGACAAATCCACCTGAGAGGCAGTCTACACACTACCAGCTTGTGCTCTCCAAAAACATCAGTGTCTTTTTTGAGGACAAAGACAGTCCCAGATCAAAGTCTGCTAAAGGAAGCACATGATCCTAGACTGGACACTGGTTCTGAGAAGAAACACACCATAAAGGATATGAAATTGGTTGGTGAAATTCGAATAGGCACTGGATGTTAGCTAATACCAGGGTATCGTGGTAAACTTTCTGATTTTGATCATCATACTGTGCATTTGGTCAGGGGAGACTGAGGAGTGACAGAGCCTGTAACTTATCCTCCAATAGTTCATAAAAAATAACTATATAGAAGCTGGGCATGGTGGCTCACACCTGTAATCCTAGCCCTATGGGAGGACCAGACAGGTGGATTGCTTGAGCTCAGGGGTTTGAAACCAACCTGAGCAAGAGTGAGTCTCTGTCTCTACTATAAATAAAAAACTGAGGCAAGAGGATTGCTTGAGCCCAAGAGTATGAGGTTGCTGCGAGCTATGATGCCACTGGCTCTCAACCCAGGGTGGCAGAGTGAAACACTACCTCAACAACAACACAAAAACTACATAGAAACAGAGACAGCAAATGCTAGAAAATGCTAAAAGATAAATCCAGGTGGAGAGAAATACATTGGGGAAGGGGATGGACCAAGTGTGGTGGAGGAGGTGAGTGTGTTCTACAGAGTGGAATGTTGGTACCTGGGCAGAGTCCTGTGGGTGAAGGAAGGTGCTGTGGGAAGAGTATTCCAGGTAGAGGGAATAGGCCCTGAGGTGAGTGTGCCTGGGCATGCCAGCAGCAGCAAGAAAGTCAGTGGGAAGGCAGGGGCTATGCACTATGGACACTGATGGGCAAAGAAGCACCTCACTAGATAGTATTAATCTGTTTTATAAATAAAAAATAGATTTAGAGTAGGAAAAGGTTTGGGTTTTACCCAAAGTCACCCAATAAGGAGATGTTAATTTTAGTAATAAAAGCCCATTTTCCTGGTTGCTGGGAGCTGATCCAGCCTGATGAGGTACTAGGGGATAGGGGGTGGTGGGGAGGCAAAGCTCTGGCCGGAGAGGCCATCTGGAGGTTTGTCTTGGAGCGGGCTGGGAGTTGTTCTTATATCTGAAGAGTTATCAAGGGGAAAAGAGAGATAATCCTGAGGGTAGAAAGAAGCTGTACTTATTAAAGCTTAGGAAAGGGTGACTTTGGGTTGTCTGGTATCATGAATGGACACCCTTGTCCAACAGTTGAGCAGGCCACCTCAGAAGGTAGTAAACCTAGTTGAGTGACAGTTCTTTCCATTTGCCAGGGATGTTACAGAAGGAATATTTCTTTTAGCCTGGAAGATTTCTCTGTAAGCACTTAGACCCGAAAGATTTCAAATGGCCCAGGCAAGGACTTCTGCCCCAAAGTATCTTTGGCAGGAGATTTTTGATCCAAATGTTTTCAAGCTGCAAGTCTGGCTTCTTGCTTTTCACAGAGGAAGAGTGGTAGGGAGTGGGGGAAGGTGGGGTGGATTGCATCAGTTCTGGTGTGACCTCTGATGTTTGCCTTTCTTTGTTCCCAGATAAAGCAAACATAAAAATTCATTTTCTTGGCTTAATAAAACAACAGGAGTGACCAGTAGGCCAGCAGAACACTGGGGCTTTGGTGAACTGAAATAGGGACATGTGCTGGGGTAGAAGGTAATGCTTGCTAGAAGCCCACCTGCTGTGGGGCTCCCTGGAAATTATTCTGATTCCAGCAGGCCTTGACTAGACAGTCTGAGCTGGGAAAGGCTCCTGACACTTGTAACAGTGATCAGAGGATCAGAGAACCAGCCCTTGACCCTGTCTACCCAGCCCTGTTGGTGGCCAATGTTTTCCATGGGGGTCAGTTCTGGAGTAATGAGTTCTTTTTTTTGCCTTGACACAGAGTCTCACTCTGTTGGTCATATAACAGTGCCATGACCTGGGCTTAACTCACAGCAACCTCAAACTCCTGGGCTCAAGCCTCCCGCTTCAGCCTCTTGAGTAACTGGGACTACAGGCACCCAATACAAAGCCCAGCTAATTTTTTCTATTTTTAGTACAGATGGGGTTTCACTCTTGCTCAGGCTGGTCTGGAACTCTTGAGCTCAAACGATTTACCTGTCTTGGCCTCCTAGAATGCTAGGATTGCAGGCTGGAGTCCACCATGCCTGGTCTTTGGGTAATGAGTTTTATAAACTTGTATCTACCTTTTACTTTTGAGAAAAGTGATCTCAGTCATAGAGCTAGTGCATGCTCCAAAGCCAGCGTCCTTTCCGTCTCCTCAGTCTGCCCGCTCGATCCTAACAATACGGTGAAGATTGGGCTGTATCAGGAAAGTCCCGCTTGGGCTTTCAGCAAGCTGGTGACTAGGCATATCTTGGACCCTCTGGGTCTACTTTCCTGTATTATGTAACCCACAGCTACAAAAGGGCTTTTCTTGGGATCCAGCCATCTAAAGTATTCTCTTCCATTTGCTCCTTCCATCACTGCTCCATAGCTCACTGGTGTTTCTCTCAATTCCTTAAGTCCGTCTATGGCTACCCCGTCTCCTGGCCTTTGCACATCCCATCCCTCTTCCTAGTCTGTCCTGTCCCCACACTGGGCACGTCTGGCATCTTCCCTGAACATTCTAAGGCCACTGCCATCCAACCCAGTCCCCAGTTTTTTTCATCGTAGTACTTATCCAAATTATAATCCTTTATTCACGTCTTTGTCTTTTACGCCCAGCGAGGGCAAAGACTTTGTGTCGCTCCTTACAGACTCCTCAGCACACAGACGCGTTTAGCAAATACTCTCGAGTGAAAGAACGAAGAAAACAGCCAGGGAAGGAGGGGTCTTTGGCTGAGCGAAACGGCCTGGGTAAACGGAATTTCAGAGCGGGGCGGGGAGGGGGTGGGTGTGGCCTGGGCCAAGTCCGCAGGGGGCTGCGCGCAAAGCTACTTATATCCACGACCCGCAACTGCTGGCCTCTAGCCCCTCCGCCGCCGGCCAAGGACAGGGACACTAGGTCAGTTGAAGGGTCGGGTGCAGAGGCCGGGGACTAAAGGGACAGAGCGGGAGGCCGCATGGTCGCCTCAGAACCTGCAGGCTGTGCCGCGAACGGCACTGGGATTTGTAGTTCTCAGCTCCTTAAGACACTGTCGCGAGTCTGAGAAATGTGACGCTTCGCGGGGACGGGGAACTACATTTCCCAGAAGGCCGGGAGAAGTTGGGGTCACCGGGAAAGCGCCCCGGCCAGCTGCGCTTCCCCGGCACTATGGGGCCGGTTCTGGGGGCGAGTGGCTGCACGAGGAACCCGCGTGGTCCCTCCTGAGGCGCTCCCCCCCCTCCCCGGGTGAAAGGATCTGAGGTCCGGGGAACCGAGCCTATGACCAGCTCGGTGGCCGGGCCCGACTGCTGCGGAGGCCCTGGCAATATTGATTTCAGCAAGGTACTTGTCCCGTCAGGCTGCTGTGGAAACCGGGAGACCAGGAAGGAAGACGGGTTTAGCTGGCCAGCACCGCCTCCAACGACGGTGGGCGGGGCCTCCGTTACCAGGCAACGGGGCAGGGCGTGGTAAGGGGCGGGGCGGCGTGTGCAGGAGCTAGGACTGGTGTGTAAGCCTCTTACTGCGTTTGGCCCGGAGAGGGGGGGGTCCCAGAGGTTGGCTGTGTGTGTGCACCTATGAGAATGTGTGTCTCCGTGATTGTGTGTGTCTGGGATCTTTCGTGTGAGTCTCTGAGATGGTGTGGTCAGAATTGCTCTGAGAGTGTGTGTGACCTGCAGTGTGAGTGTGATTGAGCGTGTGCATGCATGTTTGGGAGTGTGTTGTGTGGATGGAGAGAGGGTATGGACGTGGAGCCCAGATCCCGGGCTCCTCCACTGGCTGGCCCTGAGCAAGCTGCAGCCCACCACCCCCTGCTGCCTCAGATGGTGGGATGGGCCTTGTGGCTGGGGACCTGGCAGCCCACAAAAGTTACTTTCCTGGCATCTCCCCAGGCTTCCAGTTCTAGTGGATTTTGCTCTCTTCTGCACTTTCCCTTCTATCAAAGCTCCTGCTTAGATTCTTCATCCACTTTTTTCAGCACTCACTTTTCATGGAGCCAGAAAGATATAATATCTCTGCCTGAGGCAGCCTCTAATCCATTTCATTCATTCCCTTATTTACTCATGGTTGCATTTATTCATTCATTGATACATTCCCCGGTGTCAGGACAGTTAAGATCTGTTCTCACTGAGCTTTTAACTACTGAGGGAGGGGATAGGCCTAGAAATACATAGATCTCTGAAGGGATTCAACTCTCATTGTTTTAGAGTGACTGGTGACCAGGTGGGATTAAAATCTCAACCTCTAAGGGAGGTGACATAAGAGCTGAGTGATAAACCAGTAAGGTGAGATTCCCCAGTGCTTAGGCCTTGAGGGGGATAAGCAGATAAGGCTGGCAGCTGGCCCCGAAGCAGTGCAGCACAAAGTGAGGTTGATTGAGTGGGTGTGCAGCAGAAGATGGGAAGATTGTTCTTATTTTAGTAAAGTTCTCATTGAAGTACAACATCTGCTCAGATGAGTGATGGGTCTCTTGTGTACAGCTCCTGCCTCTCACCACCCACACAAACCTATCTGTGATAACCACCCAGATCAAGACAGTAGGTCACCACAGCCCCAGGGCTGCCCCTGGAGGACATATGGGCAATGGCCATCTGAGCATATCTCGTCCCACATGAGCAGTGGCAGAGCTGTGTCATGTTTCCCACCACTGTGAATCACAGTTGGAAAGGGCACCAGGAATGCCAGGTCTGGTTTAGGTGTAAGATGCCCCCTGGAGAGAAAGTCCTTGTGGAAGGGTGGGTCTCCTGTAACTCTGGGATGGAGGAACTTGGAGCCGCAGGGCAGAATGCAAGGGGCTTTGTCCCCAAGATCCAGCTAGGGGACAGTTAAAGCAAGGCCTATGTTCTAGCCCCAGAAGCAAAACAGTGAGAGGCTCAGCCGTGGGCAGGGATAAGCAGGTGTGTTTCCACTTTCCCTCCAGAGCTTGATGGGGCTGTGCAGCTGGAGAGAGCTGGAGCTGGGGGCCAGGTCAGGGTGACCCTTGTTGTCTAACATTCTGTTTTCCTACTGCTGCCCTTGGTGCAGTTAAGCTTCCTGTCATCAAGGGATTTTTCTTAAAACAAAACAAAATGCAACAACCTACAGCATTATGTGTTGGCTTAACGTGAGAGCGCTCCTCCCTCCTGAATCCAAAAGCTCT
Organism: Galagoides demidoff; assembly: GCA_963574575.1. Classification (NCBI taxonomy): domain Eukaryota; kingdom Metazoa; phylum Chordata; class Mammalia; order Primates; family Galagidae; genus Galagoides; species Galagoides demidoff. Next base: position 13,415 of record CAUYQV010062263.1, read on the forward strand.
GTTAGTCCCAAGGAGACTTCTGACTTGGGTCTTCCCCTTAGCCAGCTCTGGTCCTTTTTACTCCTGTATCTTTCTGTCTAATTAAATCCTGTTTTACCATTGGAAAAAAAAATATGTCAATCCCTGGCCCAAGAGAGTTTCAGGGTTTTTTTCTACCCTGTAGGCATCTAAATTTCAGAATCTAGAGTGCTAGTCCTGTGTTGTCTAATGGAAACATCATGTGTCACATAGGTAATTTAAACTTTTCTATTTGCCACATTAAATTAGTAAAAAGAGGCTCGGCGCCTGTGGCTCAAGTGGCTAAGGCGCCAGCCACATCCACCCTAAGGTGGCCGGTTCGAATCCAGCCCAGGCCCACCAAACAACAATGATGGCTGCAACCAAAAAATAGCTGGGTGTTGTGGCGAGCGCCTGTGGTCCCAGCTACTTGGGAGGTGGAGGCAGGAGACTCACTTGAGCCCAAGGTTGGAGGTTGCTGTGAGCTGTGATGCCACGATACTCTACCCAGGGGGACAGCCTGAGGCTCTGCCTAAAAAAAAAAAAAAAATTAGTAAAAAGAGGCTGGGCAGGTGGCTCACACTTGTAATCCTAGCACTCTGGGAGGTGGAGGTGGGCAAATCTCTTGAGCTCAGAACTTTGAGACCAGCCTGGGCAAGAGCGAGACCTCATGTCTACTAAAAATAGAAAATTTAGCTGGGTATTGTGGTGGGTACCTGTAGTCCCCGCTACTTGGGAGGCTGAGGCAGGAGGATCGCTTGAACCCAGGAATTCGAGGTTGCTGTGAGCTAGGTTGGGAGGAGGGTACTCTACCCAGGGTGACAGAGTTAGAGTCTGTCTAAAAAAAAAAAAAATTAGTAAAAGGAAAGGGAAAATAGAAGCAAAAAAATAATTTTTTTTTTTTTTTTTTGAGACAGAGCTTCAAGCTGTCACCCTGGGTAGAGCGCCATGGCATCACAGCTCACAGCAATCTCTCTAGCCTTAAGCGATTTTCTTGCCTCAGCCTCCCAAGTAGCTGGGACTACAGGTACCCGCCACAACACCTGGCTATTTTTGGGTTGTAGTTGTCATTGTTGTTTGGCAGGCCTGAGCTGGATTCGAACCGGCCAGCTCTGGTGTATGTGGCTAGTACCTTAGTTGCTTGAGCTACAGGCACCCACCACAATACCTGGCTATTTTTTTTGAGACAGGGTCTTGCTCTTGCTTAGACTGGTCTTGAACCTGTGAGCTCAGGGCAATCCACCCTGCCTGCCTCAGCCTCCCAAGTGCTGGGATTATAGGCATAAGCCACCATGCCTAGCCACATAAAAGATAATTTTAACAAAATATTTTATTGTTATCAATATGTGGATCTGAAGTATAATTTCATCCTGTGGCTCTCCAAACCCTTAATAGCCGCCTCTGGCTGGTGTACTATATTTACTGAACATTGCCACTGCTGGGTGCCATGCCTTCAGTCAGCTCTTTTCTGGGCCTGCTTCGCTGGTCTGGAATCTTGTTTTTGTTTTTAACTTAAAAGCATGACCTACTGGAGCAAGGAATATGCCTGCTGTAGCCTCATTGACCAAGGCCTTTCTTGCCTCTCTGTGGCCTCCCTGGTGTGGGATTCTGGAGCCTCACTCCTCAACTGGGCAGCTATATGAAGCAAGCTGGCTGGCGGGTGGATGGGCACAGGGTCTGTGACTTGCTTGTCCACAGGCAGGGGCACCTTCAGCAGTCAGAAGGTGGGTCCAGGGGACCTAGGGCTGCTGGCTTCTTGGAGCAGCCAGGCTGGCAGAGCATACTGAGGTCCCCAGGACCCACAGTCCATGCAGACCCCATCAAGTGCAGGTGTTGGGCCCCTCTTTCACAGGGACTCACCTCAGGTGAGCAGATGGCCAATGACGTCATTAATTCGGTGTAGGTGTTAATAAGTACATTTCAGTTTCTTGGTGTGTAGAGGGGATAGTAATGGGACTGTGGTGAAGACTAGGATGAGATGGGAGTGGAGGGTGCTGCTCCCCAGAGGATGTCTTCAAGAGGCAAAGCCCCTGTATTCAGGAAACTGAGAGACCAGGTGGGGGACAGATCTCTCTGGTTGCACAGTCCCTGGGCACTGTGGATAGTAAACCACTGGGGTGAAACCCCATGGCAGATATCGGGTGTCTTGACTGCCTTTCAGAGAAGGATGCTTGCTTGCTACACAAAATTGTTTTTAGAAATCTTTCTATTTTATCACCTTAGTTAAAATAAACATCAGGCTATTATATCAGATGACTTGTTTTGTGATGTTTTCAAGGACCTCAATTTTGTCTTTCATAATTTTTGAATCAGTTAACACTGACCAGGGCTCAGGCTTGTGGTAACATTGGACAAGACATGCAAACTTTTGGATTGTGTCTACTCTGCTTCTGCTGACGTGAGGGTATGGTTTTTCCTCCCGAGGCTGTTAATAGGATGAATTATATTGATGTTTTGAATGTTGAACCAGCTCTGAATTTCTGGGGTGACCCCCACTTGGTGGTGATGTATTCTCCTTTGTATATTTTTCTGGATTTGATTTGCCATTATTTTCATCGAGGATTTTTATGGCTAATTTTTTATGAGGAATATCGGTTTACAGTTTTCTCATATAATGTCCTTGTCTGGTTTTAATGTTTAGGTAATGCTGGCGTAATAAAGTGAGTTGGGAAGTGTTCCCTCCCTCCTCTATGTAAACACCGGCGCTAACGGGTTTGAACCTGGCCCAGGCCTGCTAAACACCAATGACAACTACAACAAATAAAATAGCTGGGCGTTTTGGCAGAGACCTGTAGTCCCAGTTACTTGGGAGGTTGAGGCAAGAGAATCGCTTAAGCCTAAGAGTTGGTGGTTTCTGTGAGCTGTGACGCCATGGCAGTCCACTGAGGGCGACCTAGTTAGACTCTGTCTCAAAATAAAAAAGAAAAAGTTGTTGAATTTGTGGGCATAAGGTTGTTCATAATATTCCCTTACATTTTTAATGTTTGTGAGGCCAGTAGGAAGGCCCTCTCACTTCTGATATTGGTAATTTGTGTCTTCTCTATTTCTTGATCAATGTGGCTAGAGGTGTATCAGTTTTGTTGAAATAAAATTTTTCTTTGGGTGTGATCTTTTCTTTTTTCAGTTTGATTGACTTTTGCTCTTATCTTTAATTTTTTTTACTCCTGCCTCCATGGAGTTTAATTTCTTTTTCTAATTTCTTAAGGGCAAAGCTTATATTACTGATTTCCACTTTTCTTTATCACCCGTGTAAGCATTCCTGCTTTGCTAGGGTTCCACCATTCTTGACGTGTTGCATTCTCACTCTCGTTTAGTTCGAAGTACTTTCTGATTTCCCTGGACTTTTCCTGTTTGATTCATGTATATATTCTTTTTTTTTTCGAGACAGAGCCTCAAGCTGAGCCCCTGGGTAGAGTGCCATGGCTTCACTGCTCACAGCAACCTCCAACTCCTGGGCTCAAGTGAGTCTCCTGCCTCAGCCTCCCAAGTAGCTGGGACCACAGGTGCCTGCCACAATGCCCGGCTATTTTTTTTTTTTTTTTGGTTGCAGCTATTATTGTTGTTTGGCGGGTCTGGGCTGGATTAGAATCTGCCACCTTAGGTGTATGTGGCTGGCGCCTTAGCCGTTTGAGCTACAGGCGCAGTGAACCATTTAGAGCACAATCATCCAAAAGAACTTTCTGCAGTGATGGAAGTGGTCCATATCTACACTGTCCAATATGGCAGCTACTAGCCACATGCAGTTATGGAGACCTGAAATGTGGTTAGCGTTACTGAAGAACGGAGCTTTACACTTAGTTAATTTATATCAAGATCACCACCTGTAGCTAACAGCTACCATACTGGACAGTACAGATCTGGAGAGTCAGGGACACCAGCCCTGGCGTGGGGTCCCACTGATTGGTAACATCTGCCTGGAGGCCTATGCATAGGACAGTGAGGCTAGATGTGAAAGGGTGTAGTGCTTGATTAGTAAAGTCTACCAGGGGGCATGGAACTGAAGAAGGAATGGTGAGTACTATCCATTTACCATTCTGGGTTATGCTGACCCCAGAGCCTCTGTCAGTACTGTTCTCACTGCCTTCAATGCTCTTTCAATGGCAGGTCCCTTATCCTGTCTCAGTTTCTCTGTCAGCTCCTTGGAAATCCTTTTCTGAATCTAGCCCCCTTGGCAGAGCTCATGGTTCCTGTCATACTCAGCATCTACATCTAACTGGGGTGTTGTCTGTCTCCCCACCAGACAGGGACAAGGAAGATAGGGGCCATATTGGTTTTGCTTGTAGCTGTATTTCCAGGGGCTGGCAGCCTCCCTGACCTTCCCCTGAGGCACACTTTCTTCTAGTCCTCCCTGCTACAGCCATACTGGCCTTTCTCCAGTTCCTCAAAAGCCTGCCTTGCTTCCTTGAAAGTACACATCCTGTTCTCTGGACCTAGAAAGCTCTTCCCCCATCCTTCACCATCTCTTCCCCTGATTAGTGCCTCCTTGTTCTTCAGAGGCAGCCCAGTTATGACCTCTTTCTCAGGAAGACACCCCTGACCCCATCCCCAATCCAGACTACTGCAGACTTTTTTTTTATGTTGGCCTCAGGTTGCTGTTACCCTTTATCTTCACATGTCTCAGTTGTAATCTAATCTAATTGATTCCCCCACTAGGCTGGTGGCTCTGAGAGGTCATAAAAGGATGGATTGTGTCAATTTGTCCCTGTTTCCTCTCCCCAGTATAGCACTGTGCCTGTATACAAGGGCTCATTAGATGGTATGGTGGGATTATAACCTACTGTGGGCTTGGGTGAGGCTTCATCATATGAAATGGATGCAGAGGCTGGACATGAGGGAGAGAGACAGGGGTTAGGAGCACCACTTAGAAAGTTGGGGTTGGGTGGCACCTGTGGCTCAAAGGAGTAGGGCGCTGGCCTCATATGCCAGAGGTGGTGGGTTCAAACCCAGCCCTGGAGAAAAACTGCAAGAAAGTTGGGGCCAACATCCAGGATGTGAGGTCCTGAACCAAGGATGATAACACAGCAACAGAAAGAAGACCATCAATAAATACCAGGTTTTACTACTTACCCTTGTTTAGTGAGTGTCTAGCACACAGACACGGGGTAACCCAGTCCATCCCTGCCTTCCACACTGTTCCACACTCAGTCCACCCCAACCACAGAGTTAATCTCCCATTGCTTCCTTGAACATACCAAGTTCCTTCCCACCTCAGGGCCTCGTCACCTGCTTTTCCCTCTGCCTGGAACTCCTCATGATTCAAGTCTCAGTTCAACTATCCCCCAGCCCTGACACTCCCCACTCTCCCCTTGGTCTGAAGTAGTGCATACTTCTCCCTTCTTTACTCCTAAATATTGATTTCTCTAATTTCCTCCCCAACACTTCTCCCTTTCCAGAACATTTTTTTCCCCTGCATATTTGCTTTCTTGTTTGTCATCTGTCTAGGTACTAACCACCTCCAAAGGAATATAAGTTCTCTGAAGCATGGACTTTATTGATTTAATCTTAGCATTCAACTAGTAATCTCTGAATAAAGGAAATAAGCATACACCTGATAAACCTACTTTTTAAAATTGTTAAGGCAGGGGACACACAAGATGGGGGATGGGCATTAGCAGGACAGGGGAGGGGGAGGAACACATAAATTGGGCAGGTTTACTGTGAATGTTCTAATGTAGCTCATGGATTTGTGGTAACCAAAAGAAATATCTCATGCTTTTATCTGTCAGGGTACTTGGCAGAAAGGGAGAAAAATAGATTTTCTAAGGGGAGGAGGTGGGTGAGCGGCCTTAGGCCAGCTTTCTTTTGCCCAGAGCAAGGAGCGGAGCAGCCGGGGGCAGCCCGCCGGGCTCACCTGGTGGTGCAGCAGGCCGGTGGAGTCGCGGAACCCCTTGGGGCAGGCAGAGCAGCGGTAGGGCCGCTCGCCTGTGTGCGAGCGCAGGTGGTTGGCCAGGTTGAAGCTATGCTTGAAGCCCTTGCCGCAGCGTGGACACGCGTGGGGTTTGAGCGCCGTGTGCCTGGCGAAGTGACGCCGCAGGTCTGAGCGGTAGCGGAAGCTCTTGCCACACTCACTGCAGTGAAATGGGACTCGGGGGGCAGTGGCTGCGGGCGGTGCTGGTGCTGGGGTCGGGACGGGGCCCGGGGGTGCTGGCAGCAGGGCGTCATCCATGGTGGCAGGGAATGTAGTAGGGGGGCTCTTTCTGGAGTGGGGAGGAGACAGAGGAGCAGGTGAGGGGGTCACTTCCCCATCAGCCCTCCCCTCCCAGGCTCCTTGGACTCACAGATTTCCCTCTCTTGCGTACCCACCTGGGAGAATATCCCCCTGCTAAGCTACACGTACTCCTTGGAGCTATTCATTGTTCATTAAGTTCCTTTTACTCTCTTACAGACCCTTCTCCCGCTTCTCCACTCATCTGTAAATCTTTCTAATCATTTTCCAGTTACTTCCACTCCACTAATGAATGGTTTTTAAGCCTCTTTCCCTCTTTGCGAATGGGTTTCTGCTCCTCTCTAAGCCCCTCCCACTCATGCATAGGCCCACCTACTCCTTTCAAAGTCCCACCCACTGTTGCCTAAGCACCTTGTACTCTTTGCCAAGCCCCTTCCCCTTCAAAGGCCCTCTCACTCCCCTCTATGCTCCTGGGAGGGTAAAGATTTGGGGATAAGCACACTGGGGCCTCCTTCCAGGGAGCCTAGAACTAGTTCTGTAACCTCAGATAAAGCCAACTAAAACTCTTTACTTCTGCAAAATGGTAGTAATAATAGTACCTACCTCATAGAGTGGTAGTGAGGTTTAAGCAAAATGGTGGCAGAGTGTGCTATATGGTTACTTAAGCCAGTGCACAACAAAGCCTCCACAAGGAGGCTGTTCTGACCACTACTATCCTTTAAGTTCTTCCTGGTTTCGTCTTTTAGTCGCACCATATTTTCCAAGTTGACTTCTCTAAGCCCCCCTCTGCTCCGCTAAGACCCACCTCCAAACCCCACTCAATTGTTCCTAGAAAAAAACCCCATCCTTTCCAAGAAACCCCTCCACTCGACTGCTGTCATCTTTGCAGATCTTTCTTGGCTCTCTACCAAGTTCCTCCCTATCCCTTCAATCCTTCATTATAAACACTTGATAGTTTCATTAAAGCCCAGAGAATTACACACTAATCCCCACCCCCTCACTATGCCCACCCACTTTCTCTAAGCCACACCCCAAACTTCTAAGTTTCTCCAGCCTGTTTCCTGAGCTCCAGTTCCCCACTAAGCCTTAATGAGGTTCCTTGCACTCTTCAATCTAGAGCCCTCCCACTACTTGAGCCACGCCCCTTTAAAGCCGCACCCCTTCGTCCAAGCTCCTCCCATTTCTACTCACAGTCTCTCCACCAGGCCCCTCCCATCTCCACCTTAAGTCCCACCCAAATAAGGCTCCACCCAGCCCTTGCCCCACACCAACTGCCACTAAGCCCCGCCTCCTTCCCCACCCTACAGCTTACATACTGGCCCCCCCTCCCCAGTCAGCTTCAGACCCGGGCTTCAAGAACCGGCCTTTTGTGCCCCTCCCCCTTAGCCTAAAAAGGTGCGGCCCCGGGCGCCTGGGGCTGGGGCAGGTCAGGAGAGCCCTGGGCCCAGACTAGTCCACCTCGCTCTTAGGGAGCGGAGGTCCTGGAAACCTGGGGCGGCTTCGGGAAGCTAGGGAAGTCAGTAGCTTTCCTCTTTAATTACTTACACCTCCCTCTGGGCGCCGACATTTTGGGCAGCGGGGGCAGCGTCACTTCCACCCAGGGGGCCCCTCGACTTCCGCCTCGCCTCACTAACATCCCACCCCTCCCCGCGCGCACAGCCCCTTTCTCCCGCCCTCTCGGCTCTCCTCCCCACCCCCCGCCCTTCTCCCTCTTTCCCTTCCTCTTCCTAGTCTTGAAGGTTGAAGAAGCCACACTGGAACCATCTTGAGTGAGGGCAGAGGGAAAGGGCGGGTCTTAGGGTTATGCCCGACGCCATACAGACTAAGGGCAAGGATCTCAGCGCGCGAGCCTTCTTTACTCTTTACGTTAGAGAATGCTAACGTAGTTGAGAGCAAATATGATTCCGTTGTTGCAGCCTCGAACTCCTCCTGGATATATGTAGGGTTGCATCAGGAGAAAAGAGAAATGGAAGTGCGCCAATTCCAACATACGAAAAGACCAGGCACCATTTTATCCACTTAACCCTCCATGGGACTTTGAAGCCTGTGAGGTGCCATGTTAGCTACGGGCAACGAGCAGCCATTTTCCCGTTTTTCATACCTTTAGTACCTGTCTTTGGGTCATTGGCTGGGTGCTTTGTGAGAGAAAAGACATTTTGATGTGGTTAGGGATGTAGTGTTGGGTTCTTTCTCAATGGAGGCAAACTGTAGCGATTGGTGCGCAGGCGCGCTTTACTTGCGCGGAGTTGACCGGTCATTAGGACCCAGTGCAGCCCCTTTGTTTCCCGTGGGCGATGGGGCAGCCGGGGTGGGAGAGGGAGGGGCCAGCAGGCGTCCGCCGCGATGGGCGGGGCCAGCCCCGCGCGTCGCCGCCGAGGGGCAGGGCCCCCTCACCCCCTCCCTTTCCCTCTCTTCGGCCCTGTCGCCCCCTGCGCGCGCGCGCACACTCGCGAGCCCCGGCGACATGCAAATGAGGTACCCGAGAGGCGGGGGGCCTGGGCCGGGGGAGGGAGGGGAGCCCGGGGCCGCGCGCTCCTGGAGCGCGCCCCCCAACACCTGTTCCTTCTGCCGCGCCCGCTCCAGCGCTCGCGCGCGCCGACCTCCCACCCTGCAGAGCCGGCACGGGCGCGTGCGCGCGCGCAGACCCCCTTCCTGGCAGCCTCACGCGCGGTCCCCGGGCCGCTCATTGGCCGCCGCCCCCGCAGGGCCCGCCCCGCACGCGGGCTTCGCGGCTCCGAGGCCGAGTGGCACGCCTGCGGGGCGGGGGGAGGGGTCAGCGGGAGGAGGGGGTAGAAGAGAGTCGAGGGACCGACCTCCCCCTTCCCTCCATTCCAGAGACCCGGCTTCTGGTCTAGGTTGCCCCACGGGAGTGAACTGTATGATTGTGGAGAGGTGGTTACCCCTTTCTGGAACTCTGTGTATATGGCTGTTAACAAGGGAGTGCAGGGAATCCCTGCTGTACTTGTGCCTCCTCCTGCCCCCTCTTAACACCCCATTCCCAAGTTCCCGTTTTTTAGTAAGTACTGGAAAGACGAGGGTGGTGGTGGGAGTTTATTGGGCGCTTACTATGCACCAGGCAGCATGCTCAGGGCATTTTGAAGCCCCTTATCCCGTTTGATTCTCCTGATATCCCTGGTATATACACTGTACAGACTGGCTCAGAGAGGCAAGTCTCCTGTTGGGGTACTTGCTAATTATTGGCAGCGCTCTATTCAAACCTGGAACTGAAAGACCTGATTTCCCCGTGTCTCCTTGGGTACATTTCTTTTCCTTTCCAGGGCCATTGGAGTCAGTAAGACCTGGTTCAAATCTTGCTTCTGCCACTGATCGGCAGAGGGAACTCAGGCAACTGACTTGCATTTCCGGTGCCTCGGTTTCCCCATTTTGCAAAATGGGAAAATGTCCCCTTATTCAGAGCTGTGGTGCAAGGCTTAGGTACTTATGATTCTAATAATGGTTAATGCTCCTAAAAGATCCTGTTTATGAACACTGTTTTCTTCTCAAGGCATGCTTGGGCGAGTTGGTAGAATTATGAGTCCTATTTGGCAAAATGTTTAACTGAGGCTCAGAGGGGTGAACACCTGCCCAAGGCCACACAGAGACTAAGCGACAGACTCAGGATCTGAAGTCAGGTTATTTAACTCCAGAGTCTAGACTTTCAATAACTTGTATTTATTCCTCATCCAAGAATGAGCGTCAAATATCAGCTAGGATTAGTCCCCTTTTTTCCAGTCCTGAACTCCTTCCCTATTTTTGTTAATCAGAAGGAAGGGTCAAGGGCCTTTCTGAGGCCTCTGTGGCTCTGGAGTTTGATTGGTTTTGTTTCCACCATCACATTAGTGGTCTGCACCTCAGTTGGACTCTATCCGGCCTAGAAAGTTTTTCTTTATTTCATCTCATGTTGACCTTGAACTTCTAGATCCAGGAGAAGGGTTAGGGAGGCATGGGGGACACCTGCAGAGCTCGAGCAGTGCTTGCTTACCAACTGGTACAGAATCATCTCACTATTTTACTCAGCAGCATGGCTATAATTGTGTGTCTGAGTTAATGCCAACCATGCCTAGGTCCAAAGAATTGAAGAGAGGGACAGGCGAGGTGTTGGGGGACACAGGGTTGCTCTAGTCCCTCTGGGCACTGACTCTGCCCCTCTCTCCTCTTAGCTGGCAGCATTGCCCAGACCCAAGCCCCCCCACTGCTCAATGGACACCCCCAGCCCAGACCCGTTGCCTTCGCCTTTGTCCGGGGAGGAAGAGAAACCTCTGGCCTTACCTCCTCCTGTTCCCCGGGGCCGCCGAGGCCGACGTCCTGGGGGGGCCACCTCCTCCAACCGGACGCTTAAAGCCTCCCTGTCTTGCAAGCGGGGCCGCTCTTCCAAGACAGGGCAGGAGACCCCGCTGGCGCAGGGAGTGACAGCCCCAGTGGGCAGCAGTGGTGGCAGCGACCTCCTGTTGATCGATGATCAGGGTGTGCCCTATACAGTCTCTGAAGGGTCAGCAGCAGGTGGGCCTGAGGGCTCTGGCACCAAGAAGGCCCCACACTTCTGCCCAGTGTGCCTGCGGGCCTTCCCCTACCTCTCCGACCTAGAGCGTCACAGCATCTCACATTCAGAGCTGAAGCCTCATCAGTGCCAGGATTGCGGCAAGACCTTCAAGAGGTCCAGCCACCTGCGGCGGCACTGCAACATCCATGCTGGCCTGCGGCCCTTCCGCTGCCCGCTCTGCCCCCGCCGATTCCGCGAGGCGGGTGAACTGGCCCACCACCACCGCATCCACTCTGGGGAGCGCCCATACCAGTGCCCGGTCTGCCGGCTTCGCTTTACAGAGGCCAACACGCTCCGGCGCCATGCCAAACGCAAGCACCCGGAGGCCATGGGGGTACCCATGTATTCCCCGGACCCAGGGCCTGAACCACCTTGGGATGACGAGGGCATCCCGGCCACAACAGGGGCCGATGAAGAGGAGCCGGAGGGGAAGGAGCCAGCCTGATCCATGCTGGCTCCCACTGCTCCACCGGCTAGGTTTAGAGCTAGGAGTTCGGCTGGTGTTGGGCCTGAGGAAGTGGGCCGGGGCACTTTTGTTTTTGGTGTTCTTGCCATCGTGGGTGGGAGTGGAGGTTGGGGCCTTAAACTTCTGGGTCCTGCTGCCTTCTGCCTCCTTCTCCCGGACTAACAGGCCCTGGGAGGCAGGGGCTCTGGAAATAAATCTCTGCCTACTGGCTTCCTGTGTGGTGTGTTCAGTGATCGTACCGCATGACTTTCACCTTCTCTTTCCTTTGGACGTTCTTCAGGATTCAAGAGGAGCCCACGTCGTGTGTCTTATTAACGTGGCACTAAAAATAGTTTGAAGGACGCCCTTGCCCCTCCCCCATCTCAATCAGACCCGCAGGGTATAATTGTCCCTTGGTATATGCGGGAGATGGGTTCAACGACCCTGGTATATAGCAAAATCCGCTCATATTCATGTACAGCAGTCAGTCCTGCGGAACCTGCTGTGGGAAAAGTCCGCCCTGCATATACACGGGTTTCACATCCCACGCACTGTTTTCTCCATTCGCCTTTGGTTGAAAAAAATCCTCCTGTAAGCGGACCTGCACAATTCAAATCCGTGTTGTTCAAGGGTCTCTGCACGCCCAATAAATATTCAATCCAAGTAAAACATTAAATCTGCTATGCAAACGGGACTTTAGGTCCGGCCCACTCCTCCCCATCACAGCAAAATTCGCACAAATTCTGCTGCCAACATTCTTGCCCCATCTCCATGACCTGAGGCCCACTGGAAGGAAAAACTGAGTTGAAGGTGTGAGCAAGACTAACAATTTTAGTAAACTGTATTGGGGGCGTGGGTTGAGACCCAAGAGCAAGGCTTATTGGGTGGTTAGGCCAGATGGGGGCAGAACGGACTAAGAAGGGGGTGGGGCTTAAAGAGGTTTAGGGATTGGCCGGCAGAAAGTGAGAGCAATTTAGAGGGAACCCACTGAGTTCGTTTGGGGGCGGGACTTAAATGGGGGAACTTAGAGTAGGATATGCAGATGGCACTGTTAGGACTGAGGTGTGGGTATACTGCTACCCAGGTCAACGGGAGAGAAGGAGGCATCTAAGAGAGGCGTCATTAAAGGAGGTCAGAGAGAGAGAGAGAGAGAGAAGCCTAGCAAGACCGACTGAACATGCTGGACGCCGTGGCTAATGACTGTAATCTTAGCACTTGGGGAGGCCAAGATGGGCGGATTGCTTGAGCTCCCGAGTTGGAGACCAGCCTGAGCAAAAGTGAGACCCTTGACTTAAAGAAACCCGGAAACTGGGGCAGGCTACTGTAGGCCCAGCTACTTGGGAGGCTGACATAAGAGGATCCTAGAGCCCAAGACTTTGAGGTTGTTGTGAGCTACAGTGACACCATGGCACTCTACCCAGGGCGACAAAGTGAGAATCTGTCTCAAAAAAAAAAAAAAAAAAAGAGAAGAAGAGGGACTGAACAATACTGGGCTTAGCTGCTTGGCGTATGGCTGAGATGGCTGCCAGGTTTATAGGGTATATGAGAGGGTCAATGGAAAGTGTGGAAGCAGTTGTTCTTAAAGTCAGCATGCATCAGAATCGCCCCAAATGAATTTCAAACTCGGGTCCCCAGGCCCCATCACCATAGATTCTGTTCAGTGGGTCTGAGCCAGGGAGCCAGAAACTGACTGGTTGGTATTGATGCTGCTGGCCTCTGAACTATAATTTGAGATTTAAGGGAATGCTTAGAGGCAGAACTATCCTCTAAAGTTATGAGGTAGAGCTTAATTGCCACGGGTAGAAGGGCAGGTGTAAAGTGCAAGGGGCGTGGCTCAGCCCAGGGATCTTTACAGGAGGGCAGTGGAAGAAAAAGGCATGGCTGCGGGTGTGGCCTAGGAGGGAGAGGTGGAGTCCTAAAGAGTAGGGGCTTGGAGAGGGAGAAGAACAGGACAAACTGCGTGAGAGTGGGGAGAAGAGGACAGATTTTGAAGCGAGAAACGGAGCTTATAATAGTTAAACTGTGAAATGAGCGTGGTTCACAATCGGGGGCGGAGCTTACATGTGAGCCCTGACCGAGAGGTGTGGCTTAACCGGATGTCCCGAATGAGTGGGCGTGCCCTAAGAAGAGGCGGGCGCGCGGGCACACAGGCGCAGACCTCCTTGGCTCAGCTCGTTCACCGGAAGTGGCCTTAGGCTTCCCCCGCCCCCGCCCTCGTTCTAAAGCCAGTGCGCAAGCGCGCTTTTCTCCTTAGTCGCCGCCACAGCCTCCTCTTTCCGATACTCCACGCCGGCGCTAGGGGAACAGGCGCGACTTCCGGTTCCGGGCGGGCTGGCAGGCGGGCGGCACGGGGCTGCCGGGGAGGGAGGAGGGGGCGGCACTTCCGGTCGGGCCCTCGGGTCTCCCCGGAGCGGCGGCGTTTCTTCCGCCTCCTCGGCCTCCTCCCGGCGGAGACCCCGGCGCCGGTGAGTGACGGGGAGTGTGGCCCGGGGGCCCGGGGGCGGGGGGCCCCGCCCTGGCCCGCTCTGGTTCCCAGAACATTTCTCCAACCCCATGATGTCAGTGCTTCTCCCTCCGGGCCCATGCCAGGGCCCCCCCAATCACTGCTCCCTCATAAGACCACTCCAGAGCTCTCCCCCACGAACGCCCCCAGATAGGATGACTGCCAAGGGGCTTTCATTCGTGGCGATCCTCAAACTGCTCCCAGGGCCTCCAACTAGTGCTTTCTCATAAGATTCCTTCTGCATAGTCCTCCTCTTTACTCACTCCAAGACATCCCCCAAACGCCACCAGCAGTGCCCCCGTGGACATGTAGGGCAGCTGGTCGTGAACCCTCTGTTAGCATCCCCTGCAGGATTGCCTCCAGAGTATTGCATTAGTGCTTTGCTGTAGAAATGCCGCGCATTATCTCTGTCTATACACAGTCACCACTCGGAGCTCCTAACCACCCTGCTCTGAATGTTTCCTTCGTTGATGTAAATGTCCCCTTCCCGTTCTTGTCAGCACTAAGAATGCCTTTTTCCCTCTTGCAGACTCCCTAGTGCAGTGGTTCTCAACCTTCCTAATGCCGCGACCGTTTAATACAGTTCCTCATGTTGTGGTGACCCCCAACCATAAAATTATTTTCCTTGCTACTTCATAACTGTAATTTTGCTACTGTTATGACTCGTAATGTAAATATCTGATATGCAGGAGACCCCAAAGGTGTAATGACCCACAGGTTGAGAACTGCTGCCCTAGTGATTCATCTTAAGAATACCTTTTCAGATCCACTCCCCCAGTGGAACAACTCCCTCTAGAGTTCATTGATATTCACACCCTCCCTGCTCCTGCAGGTAGAATACCTGCCTGCTCAGCTCCAGGCTCCGTTAAAATACTCCTGCCTCACCTCCATGTCATCCTTACCCTGGTCAGCTCTTGGCTTCTTTACTTCTGCCACAGAACAGTGCCCCGCAGTGAGTTTTCCCTCTCAGAATGTTCTTGTGTCCTGAGGATTATCAACTCTTGTTCCGATCTGCAGCTTTTCACTCAAGTGTCATGCCATCACCCTGGACTCCTTAGTGTCACTAGAGTGTGACCTCTTTTTCTTGGGCATACATTCTCAATTGAATGAATATTCACTGTTCTAGCTCCAGTCACACAGCCATGAAGGATAGAGATGCACACAGGTCTGTGGGAATTTACAGTCAGTTGAAAGGAGACGGATGAGAACAAGTAAATAAGAGAAATGCTGTTCAGTGGGTTCTCTGAGAGCCTGATGAGTTACTTCAGGGGTGAAACCTCAATTACAAGAGATATTTTAGCCACACAAACTGTCTGGGTCAGTGGTTCTCAACCTGTGGGTCTGACCCACAGGAACTATATTAAAGGGCTGTGGCATTAGGAAGGTTGAGAACCACTGGTTTGGGTGAACAGGCAGAGAGAACACACTTGCAAAATCCCTGAGGTGGCTGCGATGGTGGTAAATGGAGGAGCAGCAAGGGAGCCTAGTGAGGTTGGAGCAGAAGAACTGAAGGAAAGAACAAGAGGAGGGAGAGCCTTGGAGGTGAGGATATGGAAGGAAATTATCTGGGCTTTGTCAGCTATACCAAGGTTAGAATGTTCTTCATTTATCTCTCCCACATTCATGTGTTCATTTATAAACACTTATTCAATATCTCCTTGGTACTGAGGTAGCAACAGATAATAATATAGAAAAAAATTTCTGTTTTCATGGAGTGGATATGCTAGCTGATTAAAAAACAAAACATATACACATGTGTGCAGCAAAATACTGTAGATATAGGGGATAGAGATGGGAGTTGTGGTCTCAGGAAGGCTTCTCAGAAGATCTCTATGTCTTGTCATCTTGTCCCTCAAAAAAGCCACACACTAGAAAGTTGTACCTGGGTGTAAATTTCCCTCTTCTGGACAACTATAGCCCACCAGGGGGTTGCTCACAATAAGCTTCTCCCACCCAAGAGTGAAGATGACTATCCCTGTATTCCCTAGGGTTCACAGCTTTGAGCCAATGACTCCCTCTTTTCCTAACCTCATTACTTTATTCAACAAATGCTTATGTAGCCAGGAACTCCATCTTGGGGACAGAGAATGAACAAAAGGGATACAAGTACTTGCCTTCATGAAGCTGACCCTTTGTCTGGGGAGACAGCAAACACAGGCAGTGAAGTAGAGTATATGGTGTCACAGATGTCGATGAATGGTCAGGAGAGAACTGAAGGAGGATAAGGGAGGTCAGGAGTGTGAGCAGAGTAACAGGTAGCAGTGGTTACTGAGAGCCTTACCTCACTGATAAATGGAGGTGAAGGAGTGAACAAGCTGGATACCTGTGAGTCAGAGCATTTCAGGCAGAAGCAATAGCCAGTGCAAGACCTGGAGGGTAGGAATGGAGGTGGCACATTGGAGTAGTAACCAAGAGACTGCTGGCCCTGTATGTCAATTGTAAGGACTTTGGTGCTTACTTTGAATGAGTTGGGGTTACTTAGACTTTTGAACAGATGAAGGATAAGGTTTGCTTTAGTCTTTCTGTCAGTAAAATGGGATAACAATAATACTTATTGTATGAGTTCATTGTGAAGTTTGAATGAGAAAGCCATGTAAGGCACCCAGTACATTGCTTGTTAGAATTCTGCATATGTCAGTGGCTTGTCCTGGTGTTGGGTCAAGCCACAAGACTTGGTATTAGGTGGCAGGGAGGCAGGTGAAACAGTGTGTATTTCTATAATATGCATGGGACATCTTCATTTTGGAAGGTAAAGTCTTGACACACAGCAGGGTTTATCAGGTAAGAGCATGGACTCTGGAGCCCCACTGTTTGCCTTCAACTCCTGGCCCTGACATTTGTTAGCGGTGTGACTTTGGAAGATGAAATTTACCTCTTTGCTCTCATTCTCTGCCTCTGTATTTCAGAGTCAACAATTGTAACCATCTTCTAGAGTTGTTGGGGGGATTCATTGAGTGAACACCTGTAAAGGATTTAAAAGAGTACTTGGCTTGTAGAAATCATTCAATGTTATATGTTATGTTACCATTATTGTTACTAACAGACTAGAATTTCATCACAGGCAGCTTTGTTGCAGCAGAATAGCCCACAGGTCCTGGCATCTGAAAAACCTGGAATCAAATACCTGCTTCCCCTTTCCTGGCTACATGACCTTGCAGGAATGACTTCCCTCTTTGCTGCTCAATTTCTCCACTTACAAAATGGCACCAGTAATGGTACAGGATTATGATGAGGCATCCAGGCAATGGTAAATACCAAAATGGCTGAGCAATAAACAAGCCTTGTGAAGATGGTTGCCATGGGACTTCTGCCCCTTGGAGGGGGCAAGGGTCTCTCCCCATCATGTCTCTCTGTATAAAACATTCCTGTGACCAGTTACCTCAAGAAAGGCTTGAGTTGGGTGGTGCCTGTGGCTCAAGGAGTAGGGCCCTGGCCCCATATACTGGGGGTGGCGGGTTCAAGCCTGGCCCCAGCCAAAAACTGCAAACCCTCCCCCCTCAAAACCCAAAAGGCTTAAGTCTCTGATTTCACAGTGGAAATTGTCATAAGCCTGTGGGATCCTATTCCCTATTGCCATATCCTCTTCAGCATCTACACACCCTACTCCTGGGATTCCTCTTTCTAGGGACGCCCCCTGCATGTTATCATCATCTCTGCTGAATGTCCCCCCCCTCCCTCTGATGGTCTGGTCAATTTAGTCTCATCCCTTCACTCATCCCACAAATATTTATCAATAAAGTCATTCACAGCTATACATTTTCCTCTGAGTACTGCTTTGGCTGCTTCTCCTCAGCTGTGTTATTTTGTGTTTTCATTTTCACTCATCACAAAGCATTTTTAAATTTGTAATTTCTTTGAGGATCCATTGTTAATTTAAGTAAGGTGGTGTTTCATTTTTACACATCAAATATTTGTCAATCCAGGTGCTTTGCTGAGTACTAGGAGCACATTGGCAAACAAGTCCTTGCTTTCTTACTGAGGGACCAGACAATAAACTCCCAGCAGAGAGCAAGTCAATGGAAATAGCTGTGGTGAACAAAATGCAGTCAAATGAAGGACTAGAGAGTGTTGGGGGTCAGGGAAAGCTGAGTATTGACCTGAAGGAGGCACAGGAAGAAGGCTTGTTGAAATTGCGGAAGAATGTTCCAGGCCAAGGAGACAGTAACCACCCTCATCCCCCCTGCCACATTAGTCCATTTGTATGAATACCCCTTACAATCCAGAGAGCACCCTGATGTAAGGCTCTTGCTCACATCCCCCCCGTCTTCACTCAGGGAACAGTCTGGTAAAGCATTCCCATGGGGGGAGGGATATGAGTGGGGTTTAATCCCATCCATCCAGTTACTTTGTAACCTTGGGCAAGTCACTTGGCCTCTCAGTGTCTAAGGGAAGTGACAACAGTCTCTTTCATACAGTTGTAGGTATTCAGAGAGTTAATAAATGTAACATTCTTCAAACAGTGGTGAGCTTATAGGAAATGGCCATTAGTGACAGTTGTTGTCAGTATGTGCTTTAGCAAAGGTAAGCCAGGGCAGTGGCTGTGTTCCCCAAACACCCTGACTCCCTCCATCAGACCCATATTGCTCTCCTATACCATGTGGTTTCTGCCCCAGACACTCAGTCCCTTTCAGAGCTTCTCCCCAATTTAGGTTCCAGTCCTGGTCTTTCAGTTACCCCAGCCATGCCTTTACTCTTTCCAGAGATCAGATTAGATGGAGGGGGTGTGAAGGGCATGGGAGGTTGAGTCTCATCCAAGGGCAAGGATACTCAGAGCTGGAAACTAAAAATAGCTAACTCCAGGATGGGGGGTACAGTGGAGGCAGAGCAGACACCTTTCACCTTGTGAGAGCACAAGCTGGACAGATAGAGGATGAGGGGCCTAGGCTTTGGCAGGCTCCATGACCCCTATAGTGGGCTGAGTACAGAGTCAGGCAGGTCCCCAGAGGGGAGAGATGGTAGATGGGAAGCAGGCCAGATCTGTGGGCCCTGCTCCCACTGGCTTTCCACTGACTTGATGGAGACCTTTCTGCAGGCTACTGGGAGGGTCTAAGAACTTAGGGTCAATTACAGGAGCTGAGGTTCTGGTGGGGGAGCTGGGGTGCATACAACATATGAGGTGCAATCCAGAATGAAAAGTACCCTCAAGGAGGTGTCAGAAAGTGACTAGTGGTGTGGAGGGGTCAGGAGAAGCCCCCCTAGAGGTAAGGACAGAGACTCAAGCTCCCTGGGTTTCTGCTGCTAGGTTTGGTTGTGTGTGTGATGTTGTGGCTGGACAGGTAGCTTCAGAGGATGAAGTGTACTCTGCTGATAACATGTATTTCATTATATATATTCTCTTGGAATGCCTTGACACTTCCTGCAGTATAGTGATTACTGCCCAATTCTAAACATGGAGAAAGTTTGCATCCCAGCTGAGATGCAAAACCAGGTCTTTCAAAGCCCAGGTCTGTTGTGTTTTCTTTTATTAGGCTGCCTTCTGACTAAATGCCAGCCCCCCCTTACTGTAAGTTATTTATTTATCCTGGGCAAGCAGATTCTCCTTTCCTTCTTGTATTAAAAAAGGCACACACACCTCCCACCCCTGACATTTTTCCAGTTCTCTTGGCTTGTCCTTGACTTTCCTATTTCTACCACTGGTAGTGACAATCACAAGATAATACCTTCTGTTTAGTGAGTGCGCGTAGGGGACCATGCACCTTTAGAACTTGCGCATAACTTTATAAATCCTCACAACAACCCTGTGGAGTAGACATGTGTTTGCCATTCCCATTTGTGTATGAAGAAAGGAATGCACAGAGAGGTTCAATAGCTTGCCCATGGCCACACAGTTACAAAATGGTAGGGCTTAGATTGAACCTGCCATTTTGGCTCCAGAGTCCAGCTCTTAATCTCTCTATAGTAAATTAGTAATTATTATTATCATTTTAGTAGAAATGTATAGTTTGGTATAGTAGAAACTATTACCATTTTACAGGGGCAGAACCTGAGGGAATGAGAACAGAGGGCTGGTGTGTATGTGTATATGTGTGTGTGTGTGGGGGTGGGGCAGGGTTACACAGGAAGGCCTAGGAGGGTTT
Source organism: Galagoides demidoff (assembly GCA_963574575.1). Taxonomy (NCBI): domain Eukaryota; kingdom Metazoa; phylum Chordata; class Mammalia; order Primates; family Galagidae; genus Galagoides; species Galagoides demidoff. The sequence goes on from CAUYQV010062263.1 coordinate 33,143, forward strand.
GAAAAAAGAACCAAGTTGCTTGGGTGCAGGGATAATGAGAATCCAGGAGGGAGACAGTAGGAGGCCTACCACAGGTGCCTGGAGGAGAGAGTCTGGGAGTGGACAGAAGGTGTGTTAGGACCCCAGAAAAGATGGGGAGAGGTGGAATGAATTGGAGAAAGGAGGGAATTGGGGCTCACAGAGGTGAGGTGAGGAGAGGAGAGGAAGTGGAAACAACTGGAAGCTTAGAGGGCAGGTGGGGAAGGGGCCATCCCGCAAGAGGACGGGTCCCAGCTTCGGCACATAGCTCCCCTTGGGTGCTGGGGAGATCCAGCGCCCTGGCCAATGTCCTCAGCCCTATCCTCTTCTTCACAGGGTCTCCTGTCTGCCCACCCATCAGAGATGGAGACAAACCCAGCGGGCAGTGGCGCCGGGGGTGGCGGGAACAGCGGCATAGGGGGAGAGGACGGGGTCCACTTCCAGAGCTACCCCTTCGACTTCCTGGAATTCCTCAACCACCAGCGTTTCGAGCCCATGGAACTGTACGGGGAGCATGCCAAGGCTGTGGCAGCCCTGCCCTGTACCCCTGGCCCCCCGTCCCAGCCCCCTCCCCAACCTCCTCCCCCCCAGTATGACTACCAATCCCAGTCGACCTTCAAGCCCAAGGCAGAGGCGCCTTCCTCATCTTCGTCATCCTCATCCTCCCAAGCCAAGAAGCCAGATCCACCCTTGCCTCCAGCCTTTGGAGCTCCCCCTCCCCCCCTCTTTGATGCTGCCTTCCCTGCCCCGCAGTGGGGCATCGTTGACCTCTCAGGACACCAGCACCTGTTTGGGAATCTGAAGCGAGGAGGACCCACCTCTGGGCCGGGAGTGACACCGGGGCTGGGCGCGCCGACGGGAGCCCCAGGGCAGCTTCCGGCACCGTCACCCACCCCGCCAGCGCCCGCTGCAGGGGCAGCCTGTGACCCTACCAAGGATGACAAGGGCTACTTCCGGAGGCTCAAGTACCTGATGGAGCGGCGCTTCCCATGTGGCGTGTGCCAGAAGTCTTTTAAGCAGTCCTCACACCTGGTCCAGCACATGCTGGTGCACTCAGGGGAGAGACCCTATGAGTGCGGGGTCTGTGGCCGCACCTACAACCACGTGTCCAGCCTCATCCGCCACCGCCGCTGCCACAAGGATGTGCCACCTGCTGCAGGAGGGCCGCCCCAGCCCGGTGCTTCACTCCCACCGCTGGGCCTCCCTGCACCTGCGCCCACGCCGACTGCTGTCGCCACTGTCCCCACCACCGTGTCCTCTGGCCCCTCAGCCACGCCTGCAGCACCTGCCCCTTCAGCAGACGGGAACTCTGCCCCTGCTGCTCCTACAGGTGGGGGGGTCCCTCCTCCAGCCACTGGGGGCAGCGAGGGCCCATTTGCCTGTCCGCTCTGCTGGAAGGTCTTCAAGAAGCCCAGCCACCTGCACCAGCACCAGATCATACACACCGGTGAGAAGCCCTTTTCATGTTCCGTGTGCAGTAAAAGCTTCAACCGCAGGGAGAGCCTCAAGCGGCATGTGAAGACACACTCGGCCGACCTCCTGCGCCTGCCCTGCGGCATCTGCGGAAAAGCCTTCCGTGATGCTGCCTACCTGCTCAAGCATCAGGCAGCACACGCAGGCGCGGGAGCCGGGGGGCCACGGCCAGTGTACCCATGCGATCTGTGCGGCAAGTCCTACTCGGCCCCGCAGAGCCTGCTCCGGCACAAGGCTGCTCACGCCCCGGCCACTGCTGCAGATGCACCCAAGGATGGGGCGGCCCCGGTCCCGCAGCCCCCGCCCGCCTTTCCCCCTGGCCCTTATCTCCTGCCCCCTGACCCTTCTGCCACAGATAGCGAGAAGGCAGCAGCTGCCGCAGCGGCAGTTGTATATGGCGCGGTACCGGTCCCGCTCCTGGGGGCGCACCCGTTGCTGCTTGGTGGGGCTGGGACCAGCGGGGCAGGAGGTTCCAGTGCCAGCGTCCCTGGAAAGACGTTCTGCTGCGGCATCTGTGGGCGCGGCTTTGGACGCCGCGAGACCCTGAAGCGCCACGAACGCATTCACACGGGCGAGAAGCCCCACCAGTGTCCGGTGTGTGGAAAGCGCTTCCGTGAGTCCTTCCACTTGAGCAAGCATCACGTGGTGCACACGCGAGAGCGGCCATACAAGTGTGAGCTCTGCGGCAAGGTCTTCGGTTACCCACAGAGCCTCACCCGCCACCGCCAGGTGCACCGGCTTCAGCTGCCATGTGCCCTGGCTGGGACCACCGGACTCCCGGCCACCCAGGGCGCGCCAGGGGCCTGTGGGCCTGGGTCCTCGGCTGCGTCCTCAGGGCCCTCTGATGGACTGAGTTACGCCTGCTCGGACTGTGGCGAGCACTTCCCAGATCTCTTTCACGTCATGAGCCACAAAGAGGCACACATGTCCGAGAAGCCATATGGCTGTGATGCCTGCGGCAAGACCTTTGGCTTCATTGAGAACCTCATGTGGCACAAGCTGGTCCATCAGGCTGCCCCTGAGCGTCTGCTCCCGCCCGCGCCAAGCGGCCCCCAGGCTCCAGACGGCTCCAGTGGCGCTGATGCGACCAGTGTGCTGGACAATGGGCTGGCTGGAGAGGTAGGGGCAGCGGTGGCGGCGCTCGCAGGGGTGTCTGGGGGCGAAGATGCAGGTGGGGCAGCCGTGGCGGGTGCGGGCGGGAGCGCCAGCTCCGGCCAAGAGCGCTTCAGCTGTGCCACATGTGGCCAGAGCTTCAAGCACTTCCTGGGCCTCGTGACTCATAAGTATGTGCACCTAGTGCGACGCACCCTGGGATGTGGCCTCTGCGGCCAGAGTTTCGCCGGTGCCTATGATCTGCTTCTGCACCGCCGCAGCCACCGGCAGAAGCGAGGTTTCCGCTGTCCGGTGTGTGGGAAGCGCTTCTGGGAGGCGGCTCTGTTGATGCGCCATCAGCGCTGCCACACAGAACAGCGGCCCTACCGGTGTGGAGTTTGTGGCCGGGGCTTCCTGCGCTCTTGGTACCTGCGGCAGCACCGTGTGGTGCACACCGGTGAGCGGGCCTTCAAGTGTGGAGTGTGCGCCAAGCGCTTCGCGCAGTCATCCAGCCTGGCTGAGCACCGGCGGCTACATGCTGTGGCTCGGCCTCAGCGCTGCAGTGCCTGCGGCAAGACCTTCCGCTACCGCTCCAACCTGCTGGAGCATCAGCGGCTACACCTGGGTGAGCGCGCCTACCGCTGTGAGCACTGCGGCAAGGGCTTTTTCTACCTGAGCTCCGTGCTGCGCCACCAGCGTGCCCATGAGCCCCCACGGCCTGAGCTCCGCTGCCCTGCTTGCCTCAAAGCCTTCAAGGATCCGGGCTACTTCCGTAAGCACTTGGCGGCCCACCAGGGTGGCCGGCCCTTCCGCTGCTCCTCCTGCGGTGAGGGCTTCGCCAACACATATGGCCTCAAGAAACACCGCCTGGCACATAAAGCTGAGGGCCTCGGGGGGTCTGGAGCAGGGGCGGGCACCTTGCCTGGGAAGGATGCGTGACCGGAGTTTTCCCATCCATCACTCCAATCAGATGACCTTCCCGACTCCCCCTCCCGGGCTGGTGATCAGACCCTCCCCCTCGTCGCCAATGCCCCATCCTTGGGGACTTTGGATGGACTGTCCTCCTTTGGAGCCCATGCTCTACAAATTCAAGACTGAATCACTCCCTTCTTGGACCTCTCTGCCCTTCCCTCATCTCATCAGACACTGAACTTGACCCTCCGTCCAACCCTCATTTGTAACCCTCATGGGTGCCCCCTCCAGCAGCATTCTGCCCCCAATAAGCTTTGGTGGAGATGGGCCCAAACTGTCCCTCCCCCTTCCTTGGGAATCTGGCCAGACAGGGAAATAGGAGCAGGGCTGGGACAGTACAAGGGGGGTGGCTGGGTGCTCTTTTGGATTGTAGGGTGGGGGGCGGGTGGCAGACGCGGCTTGTACTAAGCGGAGAATAATAAATACTGTTAACAGGGCCTCTGAAGTCTATTCTTGCATCCCAGGGAGAGTGGGATTAAGCAATGGGAAAGTATTGGTTGAGAACTTTTGTTTCCCCTGGGATTTTGGTTTCCTTGTATCTTTGCCTCACAGGCTTCCAGAGCAGAAATTTACTGAGGATTTACTATATTCTGAGCATTAGTTTGTGAGTTGGGTAAATGGACATGAACAACACAGGTGAGTCTTTGCAGTCAGGAAATAACTTAAGGTGCCTGGATCCCTTCCCCTTGGTGATGCTTTCAGCCTTTGTTCACTGTGCCACCATTCCCTGAAGCCTCCTGACTGCCAAGTCTTGATCTGGGAGCTAAGGAAACAGATGTTGGACGTGCCAACTACAACAGAAGAGACTGGTCCATCCACTGCTGTGCTGCAGCCATGTGAAGCCCCGAGCACAGCTCAGGGACAGCACCTGCTCCTCTAGGATAATGATTTGGGAGACTCCAAAGCCTAGCTACCAGCTTTCATTCTGGTTCTCAAAATAGTGAGATATGTGCCTGGGAGTATGTGTTCACTGATATCATTTGTCAGAAGAGGGTCCTGGGGTCCTGGAAAACCAAGGAGCTCCAGGGACATCTAGCAAACCCAAGGCATTATTTGGACTTCATTCCCAGGACACCTCAATACTAAAACTAGAAGATGAAACCGAGTAAGAGGATGCTGCCTAGGCAAGTCCAGTTGTCCACTATGTACAAGTGAAATGTGAAGGCCCAGCTTGAAACAGACTTAGTAGCAAAGTTCCAGGGATCAAAAGTGACATGGAAGGGGAATGTCACAGTATTCAGAGCATGGAAGTCTTCCTGGAGGATGGGTGAGCACAGAGAAGTAACTTTATCAGATGGGAGAGGAGCTACAAAAACTTTATAGGGGAGAAAACGATATCTGAATGGTGACATCAGACAATAGGAACTCGCTGGGCAAAGGTTTCCATACAGGAGGTTTAGTTTATTGAACTAAACCCAAGTGTGCTGGAGAATTTCAGATGAGCATGACAGGAGGTTGAGGTGTGGCGGGGGCAGGGAGGACTGGGCCCTGAAATGTCTGGAATTCCCAGTTGTGGGGCTTGGGTGATCCTGCAGGATAAAAGGCTGGAAACTGCTAGATACCTGAGCAGGCCCTCAGGTAGCCTGTAGTCATGGAGCATGTAGTCACCAAACACACTGTCTTTATGCACTTTTAAAAAATGAAGTTTGGGCTCGGCGCCTGTGGCTCAAGTGGCTAAGGCGCCAGCCACATCTAAGGTGGCGGGTTCCAATCCAGCCCTGGCCCACCAAAACAACAATGATGGTTGCAACCAAAAAATAGCCAGGTGCTGTGGCGGGCACCTGTGGTCCCAGCTACTTGGGAGGCTGAGGCAGGAGACTCACTTGAGCCCAGGAGTTGGAGGTTGCTGTAAGCTGTGATGCCATGGCACTCTACCCAGGGGGATAGCTTGAGGCTCTGTCTCAAAAAAAAAAAAACAGAAAATGAAGTTTGACTTAGTTGCCAACATTGGTAAATCAAAAGGTTTTACACCATGTGACATAATGGAACTTCTGAAAAATTTGGAAGATCTAGCAATCCAATCTGTGTCTCCCCCCAGAGCTAATACTGAGCTCAAGTATCAGTTGCCATATTTCGCCTTGCTGGTGTTTTCACCCTTGAACCATTTATTTACATTTCCACTCAGCTCCTGGACGTGTTTGTATTTGTGAATGACTCTTAAAGCTACAAAGAGCTGTGGGTTGTTGGCTGCAGCATGGAATACGGAACAGGGAGGGCCTGCTCAGGTATCTATCTGGATATGAGGCCACTGTTGGCTTGGTCGGCAAAGGCAGTGATGATGAAAAGGTGTGTTCAGATTCCACCATATTTATATTCCAGCCATATTTAACTGGCTTAAATGAGGGAAATTGATAGGGATTAAATACATGGATGGGGAAAGGCTTAAGGAACTGCCCACGTACCTAGTTTGGGTAGTGGTGCCGATGGCACCTGGATGTTTTTTGGGGGGAAAACAGAATGAGCTCTGTTCACAGAGTTGTCCCTGGGTTATCTCATGGAGATTACTGGGTGAACAGAAAGGTATGCAAATCAGGGACACTCCCTCCTCTACAAGCACACAAATCACAGGAGTCCTTGTGTTTTGCTAAACTTCCTGACCACCTCCCCCCCCACCCCCACCCCCCGCCCACAAATGAACCACATACATCTCCAAATAGCTGAAGCCTACTCACCCCCATTCTAATGCTGAGGAAACAGGTTTGGAGAGAGGTATCATGCAATTTGCTGCTGGTGCCAAGACCATAATGTGGCCCTTCCCCCACCTCACCCCCAGACACCAGAATTACAAGACTGACATAGAGAAACCCTTCAGAAGGTCCTTTAATAGGAACAGAACTGGAGGTTTTTCACCTCTAGCTCCCAAGCCCTCCTGTCACCCTTGACCAGCCCACCATGGCACCAATCAGCCATCCTCGCTTTGGGATTGCCTGGGACTAGGCAGTAAGTTGTTTGCTTCAAGTTGAGAGTGGAGGAAATTAGAGAAACCCAAGGCTTCTTTGTAGTTGTGGGGGGGGGGGGAACGACCACAGGCTCTAAGCCTACAACTTGGGGGTGGGGAGGGGCATTAGGTAGTTGTTTGCCTCCAAGGAAGAGTCTGAATGGGTTATGGAGGGACCACCATGGGGGTGGAGGCAGCTGCTCTTGGAATCAAGATCCTACATCAAGCTTACATCCTTGAGGATCAAGTGCTCTCAGCTGTGACTTGGGGCCCCTCTGGCTTTGAGGTGATGGGATCCCACAGTCTTTAAGACTACCTGGTGTGTGTCTTCTGCCTGAGGGTGGGCAGGCACTCCAGGTCCAGTGCAATCCAATGAGGTAGGCAAAAGATTCCATCCTAGTCCACTCTAGGCACCCCCCACCCCCCCACCCCCCAAAAAAAATTCAGGACTAGACCAGGACTACTATGGTGGTACCAGATTCTGAAGTTTCCACTCAACCCTGGCTCCCCGTTTGCAGTGCCCAGGCTCTGTTGTGACAGGCTGTGTCCTGCACAAAGATAACCCAATGACAAGGCAAATGGGGCAGAGAAATGCAGCCCATGCTCCTTGCATTTACTAGGAACCCACAAGGTAACATCTGTCCCTTCCTCTGAGAGCAGATGTACTGTATGAGCTTGTGGGAGTGTGGAACCTGACTCTTGCCCTCTGTCGGCCAATGGTAGCTGCTCACGGCTCTCCCCATTAGCTATCGTTTCTCTCCCAATCTTCCATCTTCTGTCCCTTGTGTTCTTTTCCCCATCCCTACCCCCTTGCAGTCTACCTTCTACTGTGGTGTGGACTAGCCTGCATTAGCTCTCCCAGCCTAATGGTTAACTTCAGCCTTCACTTTCGCTGTCTCTCCACGCCCCTCTTCCAGAGTGTCCCTTCCCCCACACCTGCTCCTGGACCCCTCAGCTGTTGATGATCCCAACTGGCCTCCAGAGTCTCCCAGCCCAGGCCCTGGCCCATGGAAGTGGGTACGCTGGTGCTTTCGGAAGTTGGAAGAATTGTTGAAAGTGCGGTCACAGAGGCTGCAGCGGAAGGGGCGCTCGCCTGTGTGGATGCGGGCGTGGCCGCTCAGCACTGAGGACTGGGTGAAGCCCTTGCCACAGATGCTGCAGTGGTATGGCCGCTCGCCTGTGTGCACGCGCTCGTGGTCTCGCATATCTGAGGAGCGGCGGAAAGGCTTGGCGCAGAACCTGCAGGCGAAAGGCTTCCCCACTGCCGCGCCCGCAGCTGCCGCTGCCATCACCACCTCCGACCTTTCCTGGGGCACTCCGGGCCTCTGTTCTCCAACTGGTGTAGCTTCTGGAGGCCTCCGAGAGCTCCCTGGCTCCACCCCGTGTCGGTGCTGGTGCCGGAGCAGAGGTGCCAAGGCCTTGAAAGCGCGGGGGCAGCGTGGGCAGCGGTAGGGCCGCTCTCCCGTATGCAAGCTGTAGTGGGCACGGAGGCTGGCAGGACCCGGGCAGCTGTGGCCGCACACATGACACCGGCTTGGGTCTCCACGCTGCCCTCCTCCTTCAGCCCCTGCCAGGTGGCCATGTTCATGGAACAGCAGATCAGAAACCAGCCGGAAGGCAGCCGGGCACAAGGCACAGTGAAAAGAACCTGGTTCTGGGGGTTCAGGCACCAGCGTGGTGTCAGTCACCTTCACCACCTGGATCTCAATGAGGTCACTAGGGGGTGTGATGGGGCGGCCATCATCAGGCACCAGGACCTGGGCAGGGGAAGAAGAGGAGCCTATGTACCCTACCTCAAAACCTCCCCAAATGCCCCTATTTATTAAAAGGTCTCTCTTCTTTGCAGCCTCCTGGGCCCCTCACTTTCTAGATCATGTTCTCCATCCTCCAAGATTCTCCTACGTCCCCATCAATATTTCTCCTTCAGTCCAAAATATATCACGAATGCAGCCTTTTCTCTCCTCCACCCTAAACCTCCATCTTTTTTTGCCTCCACACTGAAAGAAACTTTGTCTTTGTTCTTGTTCCTGCCCGCTTATAATCCACCTCCTTAGAGTAGCTATCTGAAAATGTGAATCAAAGGCCAGGCAAGGTGGCTCAAGCTTGTAATCCTAGTACTTTGGGAGATCAAGGTGGGTGAAATGCCCAAGCTCACAGGTTTTAGACCATCCTAAGCCAGAGCAAAGACCCAGTGTCTAAAAGTAGCCAGGCCTCGTGTTGGGGCCTGTAGTCCCAGCTACTCAGGAGGCTGAGACAAGAGAATCGCTTAAGCCCAGGAGTTTGAGATTGCTATGAGCTATGATGCCACAGCACTCTACTGAGGGTGACAAAATAAGACTCTGTCTCAAAAAAAAAAAAGAAATTGTAAATCATATCAAGATACTGTTCCCATTTAGGCCCCTCCAATGGCTCCAGTTGCACTTGAAACCCAAAATCATCACTATGACTTCCACCATCATTTCGCTCCTGCTTCTCTCTGACACAAGAGTAAATAAGGCCAGCATCCAGCTGACTTCTCTCACCTAAATTGAGCTACCCTACTCCCTCTATCTGCTAACTTTTTATTTCCTTTCTAGGACATATTACAATAAATTCCACGTATTGTCTCTCTCCCCTCACTAGACTACAAACTTCAAGAGATCACAGCCCTTGTCCGTCTCAGGCACCTCTCTTTACAGATCCCAAGTAGGAGCTCTGTAAATGTTTGTTGATGAATATCCGCAGTTACTCTCCAATACTGAGGGAATGCGGTGGAGGTTCCGTAATCACCTGGAGCACAAACTACTACCCTCAAATCCTCTCTTAGGCATTTGAGGTTCATTATTCAGACCCCTGAAGAATCATCTCCCCAACCCCAACATGGGTAGCCCGATATAACCCCCTAACCTTTCAGGGTCACCTTCCCAAACCTTCCACCCAAGTTCAGCAACCCTAGAAAGTCTCTGAAGGCTTCTAACTCACAGGCCCTCCCTCCCGGGACAACAAATCGGCTTGTAGACCGCACAGTTCTCAGGGCCTGCCCACTCAGGCTCCTCTCTTTTCCTCCCGCCCTCCCCATAGGCTCCTCCCTGAGCCCCGCCCCTTGCTCAACCCCGAGAAGCCCCACCCCCCCCGAGCCAGAGCCCTTAATACCTTCCCCGCCTCTACCCCGACCCCGCCTTAAGCACTGTGACCTCCTCCCTCCTCGAGCTACCCGGCCCCTTCCTCGCCCGCACCAGGTCCGGTGGCTCCGGGGAACGTGACTCCAGGGTCGGTGAGCTCGGACTAGGGGGATCCAGGCGCGCGGCAGCCATCTTGTGCTCAAGCCCCGCCCTCGAGGCTAATGGTCTCTCGGAAAGGGGGTGGGCCTCAGGCTGGAGCAAGAACTAGTGCGCAGGCGCACTGCAGAGAGGCGTGGAGGGGGTGGGGGAAGAGGTAGGCGTGGGCGGGGCGCTCCCAGGGAGGCCGAACCCTGGGCAACCTGGGTTTATTTCCTTTTTAGGGACCTGTGGGTGTTACGCGAGAGGAGAGACTCACTGTGGCATTGGGGTGTCTGTGCCACTCTGGGAACAAATTCGAACGTCCCTATTAAAGCAACACAAGCAGAGCAGAAGCTCTGGAGGTCAAGAACCTTTGTTTTGTTTTCAGTAAAAGTTTTGCGGCTACCTTCTCTTTATAGGTCGTGGTAATGTAATGATGCCAAGTGTATAATTGTAAGGATTTTAAAAAGTAGATGCAAAGAAAGATACTCAGTGAACATCAACACAGGTGGTCCTGAGAGGAAGCAAAAGTCTGAAAGTTAGTGTGGTGTTTGGTAGGAAAACCCAGAGAAGAGGGCTTTCTGCAGCACCAAGGACAGGGTTTTTCTGAGCCATCTAATTTTCAATCTTGGCTGTGTGACCCTGGATAAGTCACTACGCTTCTCTGGACCATTCCCCCCTTTCCTGTATTGAACTATAGAAGTGCAGTAGAACTCACTGAGAAAAGAGATATGGAAGAATTTGAAATATCCTTAAATGGTGTTTTTTGGAAGGGCGGGGTAGGAGATGCTTAAATGTTTCAATTATGACTACATTTCCTGTTTCTTTCTTTTCTTTCTTTCTTGCTGGGGTCGGGTTTGAACCCGCCATCTCCAATACATGGGGCTGGCGCCCTTCTTCGAGCCTTTGAGCCAGAGGCACCACTCTCCTTTTTCTTCAGGGAACATGATAGGATTACATTTTTTGAAGTCAGATGTGGCCATGTGATTTTCTTTGACTAATAAAATGTAAATGAAAATGATGTTTGTGCCTTCATGAGGCACTACCAGTTGTGGATCCATGAACAACCTTCCATTTCTACTGCTCTGTGTGAGTGGATCATTGATTGCAGTGAAGTTTCCATCAACCTGAGTTTCAGGGTGAGTGCAATAAACAGAAACCCAGAGCTAGCCTGCCTTGCATATGTGGCATTTAAAATAAATGTTTGTGGTGCTGAGCCACCGAACTTCGAGGTTGTTTTTCTTGCAGCAAAACTTACTTTGACTGACACACATAAAAGGGGTCTTATTTATACACCTGCATTGGCGCTGACCTGCATTAGACATGTAGCATTTAAGATAAATGTTTGTTGTGTTAAGCTACTGAGCTTTGGGGTTGTTACTGCAGCATAACCTATTTTATTTTAACTGACATATAGAGAGAGTTCCTTTTTATATTTTATTAAAAACTATTTCTATGGCTGGGTACAGTGGATCATACCCATAATCTTAGCACTCTAGGAGGACAAGGTGGGTGGAAGTTCAAGACCAGCCTGAACAAGAGTGAGACCCCATCTCTAAAAAAAATAGCCAGGCATTGTGGTGGGGGCCTGTAGTCCCAGCTACTTGGGAGGCTGAGGCAAGAGGATCTCTTGAGCCCAAGAGTTTGAGGTTACTGTGAGCTATGATGTCATAGCACTATACTGAGAGTGACTCTGTAGCAAAAATAAACAACAACAACAACAACATAAAACCAAACCAAACAAATGCTATCTGTGGGATGGATACAGTTATAACCTTCACTCAAACTGTGCAAAAGTAATGCATGTAACCAAAAGACCCCACATTTCCATGTACAAAAGGTTTAGAATAATATACATAATACCTTGTACTTACAAAAGCCTTTAAAATATATACTGCAGATACAATCTAAGCCTTCTATGAACACCCCACACATTCTCCTTTCTCCTCTCCAGAGGTTGTTCAACTTCATATCTGTTGTTCATTATTGCCATGCATGCTTTTTAAATTTTGCTACATATGTGAAATTATGTAATATTACTATGCATAATAATATGAGAGTCTGAGGCAAGAGAATTGCTTAAATTATACTATTATAACTATATTGGTTAAATTTATAGTTTAACTATATAGTTTAATTTATAATTTAACTATACTAGTTAAAAAGATTTATAACTAATTATACTATTTCAGTGTAACTGTCTCTAACTTTTTTCTCCCTCAACATTTTTTTTTTTGAGACAGTCTCACCTTGTCACCCTTGTAGAGTGCTGGACCATCATAGCTAACAGCGACCTCAAACTCTTGGGATCAGTTGATTCTCTTACCTCAGCCTCCCAAGCAGCAGGGACTACAGGCACTCACCACAATGCCCAGCTATTTTTAGAAATGTTGTCTCACTCTGGCTCAGGCTGGTCTGGAACCTGTGAGCTCATGCAATCCACCCACCTCAGCCTCCCAGAGTGCTAGGATTACAGGAGTGAGCCACTGTGCCTGGCCTTCAATGTTGTTTTTATATTTGTCTACATGGAAACATGTAGTCTATTCTACTCACTCACTGACAATGCTGGTGTGATATCTGACTGATAATTATACCATATTGCATATATTTATTTGTTTATTATCCTGTTGACAGATATTAGGTTAGTTACAATTTTTTTTGTTTGTTTAAGCGACAGAGTCCAACTCAGTCACCTAGGCTGAGGTGCAATGGTGCACTCATAGCTCACTACAGCCTTAAACTCCTAGGCTCAACTGATTCATTTACCTCAGCCTCCTGAGTAGCTGGGACCCCAGGCACACAACACCACATTTGGCTAGTGGAATTTTTAATATTGCAAATTGCAATAATACCATAACATTCTTGCTCATACTTCTTTGAATTCAAAGGGAATTTTCTATGGGTGATATACCTGGGAGTTGAATTGCTGGATCAAATAAAATACGAACGTCTTCCAACTTTCATCTTCAATTTAGTAGATATTACCGAATTGCTTTTTATAGTAATTCAACTTTCTGGCTGGGAGATCTTGGGAAAGTTATTTAACCTCCTTCTATCTGCAGGGTTGCATTATGACTTTCATGGGCCTTTGTGGGTATATTTGTGGATATATCCTTTAATTCATATATCCTTAATTCATAGTATATTAAAAATTATATGTTATTGATGATGGGGAGATGTGTGCATTTATCAGAAAAGATAAATTAAAAAATTCCATTTTTGGTGGGGTGGAGCCTGTGGCTCAAAGGAGTAGGGCACTGGCCCCATATATCAGAGGTGGAGGGTTCAAACCCGACCCCGGCCAATACTGCAAAAAAAAAAAAAATTACATTTTTGGCTTTTGGCTCAGCACCTATAGCACAGTGGTTATGGTGCCAGCCACATACACCAAGGCTGGCAGGTTCGAACATGGCCTGGGCAAGCTAAACAACAATGACAACTGCAAAAACCAAAACAAACAAACAAACAAAAAAAACAGGTGTTGTGGTGGGCGCCTGTAGTCTCAGCTACTTGGGAGTCTGAGGCAAGAGAATTGCTTAAGCCCAAGAGTTTGAGGTTGCTGTGAGCTGTGATGCCATAGCACTCTACTGAGGGCGACATAGTGAGACTCTGTCTCAAATGAATAAATAAATAAATAAATTACGTTTTATGACTATGTCGATATAAGATAAACCTGGATGGATTGTATTCTCTATTTCTTTTGATTTTAAAATAAGTTAAATCATTTTGTGTGTCCCTAAGAGTATTCTAGGTCCTAGGTGCTGCATGGATCTGCTGTGTCTAATGTGTAAGTCAGCCCTTTTGGTCTAGGTTTGCTCATTTTACAAATGAAGATTATAATAAAACCTAGTACACACAGATGCCAAGTTGATTAAACAAGTCATTATATTTAGAATGTTTTGGACATCACATGACAAAAAGTAAATGCTATGTGTTAGTCATAAGCATCACTATCAATTTAGACTTCCACTAGCAATGGATGGGGACCCCTGTCACTCTACATCCTTATCAATAGCTGATAGTCAAACTTTAAAATTTTGGCTAAACTGCTGGGTGTGATGTGATTTCTCATTAAGAATCTCTTTATTCCTGTGGTCCCAGCTACTTGGGAGGCGGAGGCAGGAGACTCGCTTAAGCCCAGGAGTTGGAGGTTGCTATGAGCTGTGATGCCATGGCACTCTACCCAGGGGGATAGCTTGAGGCTCCGACTCAAAAAAAAAAAAAAAATCAACACCCATAAGTCAGTAGCCTTTATATATACCAACAATAGTCAAGCTGAAAAAATAGTCAAGAACTCTATTCCATTCACAGTAGTGCCAAAGAATATGAAATATTTGGTTGGGAGTTTACCTAACAAAGGATGTGAAAGATCTCTATAAAGAGAACTATGAAACTCTAAGAAAAGAAATAGCTGAAAATATTAACAAATGGAAAAACATACCTTGCTCATGGCTGGGAAAAATTAACATTGTTAAAATGTCTATGCTACCTAAAGCAATATACAATTTTAATGCAATCCCTATTAAAGTTCCATTGTCATACTTTAAAGGTCTCAAAAAAATAATACTTCATTTATATGGAATCAGAAAAAAACCTCAAATATCCAAGACATTACTCAGAAACAAAAACAAAGCAGGAGGAATCACACTACTAGACATCAGACTATACTATAAATCCATTGTGATCAAAACAACGTGCTACTGGCACAAAAACAGAGAGGCAGATGTATGGAACAGAATAGAGAACCAAGAGATGAACCCAGCTACTTACTGCTATATGATCTTTGACAAGCCAATTAAAAGCATTGAGTGGGGAAAAAATTCCCTATTTAACAAATGGTGCTAGACAAACTGGCTAGCGACCTGCAGAAAACTGAAACTGGACCCACACCTGTCACCACTAACTAAGACAGACTCTCACTGGATTAAAGACTTAAATTTAAGACAAGAAACTATAAAAACACTAGAAGAAAGTGTAGGGAAAACTCTTGAAGAAATAGGCCTGGGTGAATATTTTATGAGGTGGACCCCCCTGGCAATTGAAGCAACATCAAAAATATACTACTGGGACCTCCTTAAATTAAAAAGCTTCTGCACAGCCAAGAACACAGTAAGAAAAGCAAGCAGACAGCCCTTAGAATGGGAAAAGATATTTGCTGGTTATGCTTCCAGCAAAGGTCTGATAACCAGAATCCACAGAGAACTCAAACGTATTAGCAAGAAAAGAACAAGTGATCCCATCTCAGGGTGGGAAAGAGACTTAAAGAGAAACTTCTCTGAAGAAGACAGACACACGGCCTACAGATATATGAAAAAATGCTCATCATCCCTAATTATCAGAGAAATACAAATCAAAACTACTTTGAGATATCATCAAACACCAGTAAGATTAGCCCATATCACAAAATCCCAAAATCACAGATGCTGGCGGGGTTGTGGAGAAAAGGGAACACTGCTACACTGCTGGTGGGAATGCAAACTAATATGTCCATTTTGGAAAGTCTTATGGAGAACACTTAGAGATCTAAATATAGATCTGCCATTTGATCCTATAATTCCTCTGCTAGGTATATATCAAGAAGACCAAAAATCATGCTACAATACAGATATCTGTACCAGAATGGTCATTGCAGCCCAATTCACAATTGCTAGGTCATGAAAGAAGCCCAAGTGGCCATCAACCCATAAATGATTGTGGCATATGTACACCATGGAATACTATGCATCCATAAAGAAAGATGGAGACTTTACCTCCTTCATGCTAACATGGATGGAGCTGGAAAATGTTCTTCTTACCAAAGTATCTCAAGAATGGAAGAAAGTATCCAATGTACTCAGCCCTATTATGAAACTAATTGTTAGCTATCATAGGAAAGCTATAATCCAAATGGAGTCCAAGAATACGGGGAAAGGGGAGAGGGAGGGGAGGCAAGTGGG